>CAVNYN010240967.1:0-16093 GCA_963692815.1 Nyctanthes arbor-tristis | reverse complement strand
ATGACCAATATTTAAACTTCTTCAAAGGATTCTTTTTCCTTTTTAGAATATTATTTAAAATGCTTATCTCGTCAATATTTTAAACATGAAAATTATTCTTTTCAATAACGTTAAAACCGTATTTAGTTTGAAATTTTTTAAAATGCCTCATTTTAAGTTTTGCCTAAGGCCTCCGAAATCATAGGGTCGGCCCTGTAGGGTTAGATTTCGTCAATTAACCATCTAGCAAGTTATAAATTCGTACATCCAAAATAGATAACCAACTTGCATAATAGATTGTCCACTTGCTTGATCATCCAATTGCATATTTAACCGCCGCCTTATATTATATCATCTACTTACACTTGTATTCTTGTGACCACTTTGTACATTATAATTAACATGTGTTATGAACATAATTTCATTGTTTATTATCTAATAGTCATCCACACATTCAACAAGTTGTTGAATGAATAAAACTCCCCATTTTGATGACTATTTTCACAGAATATATCACGTTAAAACCTTACCAAAAACCCTAGTGTGAAAAAAATTAGTAAAAGAAAAAAACCATAGTTGTGTATATGAATCTTAATAGCCACACCAACAGGGCTGCGTTTTGCATTCATTCTACTCCATTTTTTGGTACACGTTGTAGGCTATTGGCTTACATAGAATTTATTTCCTTGGTCCTAAACTTTCTGGTTTTGCTACAATTTGGTCGTTGACGTCCCCAACTCGTAAATTTAAACCCCCAAACTCAAATGTCTTGCATGATTGATCCTTGGTTTCAATAAAATGAATCTCCCTTGGTCCTTTAGTATCAAAATCAAACCCTGTAACATCCTGCAAAAATTTTATAAACAAATTATGCAATATAATCGTCATTTTGATGATGATGAGAAAGTTAAGTTGCATCAATTGAAAGGTTAAAGTGATCGAATTGAATTGCATCAATGGTAAAATTACAAGATTTGTCACTCGAATGAATATCAAGAAATAGAATGTAACAATATAATTGTATCGAATTGCAAAGTTGAAAGTTGCCACTCAATTGAATGACAAAAAAATTGAAATGTGACAATATAATCATATTTGAATTATTACAGAAATGTTATGCACATAAATATCAAGAATTAGAACATGATTATTAACAACATGATTGATATTTGGACAATGAATTGGAATTTGAATGTAGTTATTACAAATGTATTGATAATGATCAAATAACCACATGAGTTGCTATTGATAACATAAATGTTATTTTAACAATGATCGAATAACCGTTTGAAATATCACAAGAATTCAAAGAATTGTGGCTCAAGAGATCCTAGAGGTAAAGAATGTGGTTATTAGTTAACATTCTTGAAGTTGGTAACCTAGTTGTAAAACCATATTAAGTGAAAAGGCTCAAGTAACGAGAATCAAAATATTATGACTTAATCATAAAACAACCCAAGACATAAAGAATTCTCGAGCAATTTGTCACCAAATGTACGGCGCTGCATTACGCCACTTGTCGCGACGTGGTTGGTGGAACTCAAAGGGAATTTAAAAATAATTAAGTTCTAACTATTATAAATAGAGGAAAGAGTCTCCCAAGTCCTCCAAACCCTCCCAACATCCCAACCTATCTTCTCTTCCACCCAAATTCGTCCACAACTCTAGTGAGAAGGAAATTAATCCTAAAAAGATATCAAAAGCTTAATCTCTCACTTGGAGAAAGCTCCTAACCATATATGGTTAGATCCTAATTTAAAAAAATAGCTTTAATTGAGGAATATCAAGGTTTTAAGGGTATTTTTCCACATAAAATTATTCGAGAAATATTTGAGATGAGTAACTAATACTTTGATTCCCTTTTCGCATTTATGATGTTTTGATACGATAAGCATAGTTTTAATTAAAGTATTCAATTAGACAAACATGGATTTGATGCATTGAAAAGAAAGATTGATTTATGACATTTGAATCATTAGTTGCTCTACCCATTTTGTATTGAATTGCTTTGAATTGTTTCCCACACTATGATATATTCAATGATCCCGAAATAGGAAAGATTAGTGTAGTGTTTGCTTTGAATTGGAATTTCAGTAAGGGTCAACTGGGGTTAATTGTAGATCCACTTAATTGTACATGGCCATGATTAGGAGTGGACATCGGACGGGCATGTTCGAGTTTTGGCCCAACCCGCAACCAACCCGTACAGTTCTGTTGGCCAGAGTGACAACCGCACAGGGTTCGAGCCCAAAACCGAAACCGCCCAACCCAAAATTGATTGGGCGGTTCAGGCCGGTTACCACGGTTTGGGCCTTATAACATGGGCCTGACTGCTAGGCTGGCCTTGCTTTTATTTTTTTTGGTTTTCAGTATTAGTTTTTAGGCTCAATTAATTGACTTTGTTTCCAGCTTTAACATTTTAAATTTGTATACTATCTTTTCCCTTTTTTTCGTTAACCACTTAACTTTGATAATTAACAAATTTAACATAGTAACATCTTGTGTTTTGACTAGACATCTACATCTGTAGTATACAAAAATATTATGTAGACATCATTTAGTGCATTG
This sequence comes from Nyctanthes arbor-tristis, assembly GCA_963692815.1. Lineage (NCBI taxonomy): Eukaryota > Viridiplantae > Streptophyta > Magnoliopsida > Lamiales > Oleaceae > Nyctanthes > Nyctanthes arbor-tristis. The sequence continues at coordinate 13,546 of CAVNYN010240967.1, read as the reverse complement.
ACGTTTACTAATAGGTACAAATATGCAAAAGTGCTAAATGAGAGTGACATTGTGCACATGTGACATTCTAACCAAAAGTGTGAGATCCCCAAGCATTTAGTGCATTGCCCTTTACTAATATATACAAAAGCAATCTTCATACTGAAGATTAATAATAACTAATCTTCATACTGAAGATAAAGAAAAAATATTGCATGAACAAAAGTATTCTTGAATCTTGATTCTTGACATGTATGCACCACTAATTACGACAACACCTCCATCTTTTCAAGTCCCACTTCATTGTCTTCTGCAAGGCAAGTTAATGAAAATATGAAATATTAATTAAAACAAATGCACACCATTAGCCATTAAATAGAACCTGAGATTTACTAACTCAATTAAGTAAAATGTACCATCTAAGATAATCTTCTACAATCTATTAATAGAGGAGGAATTCATAGTAAGTGAAATGAACACTTAAGCAGAACAAAATTGACTAAAAAGACTACAAAAAGTCAACAACAGAACGTTAAATGAAGCCTAAAACAGTACCAAAGCACCACAATTAAGCAAGTTTTTCATTCTACATATACCTTTCTTAGTCAAAAGTAAAAAAATATGACAAGTACCAACTCAATTATCTCCTGCACTTGATTTGGGCTTCATTGAGCTTACAAGTTCTGAGAAAAGAAAATTAATACGTGCATTAGCAATACAAGTAGACATAATCTCTTAAGACATTCAATTAACAATTTCATAAAAGAATAGATAATACCTTGATCCAATTGGTTGTATTCCTCAACATCTTCTAAAGAAAATCCTTCCAAGTTAGGAGAAGCCTTAAGCCAATTTTGTGTGCACACTAGAACTTCAACCATTCTTGGTGTCAAAGAGCTATGAAATGGGTCAAGAATTCTGCCACCCGTACTAAAGGCACTCTCGGAAGCCACTATTGACACTTGAGCCCGAACACATCTCTAGCCAATTGTGCCAAGATCCCATACTTACTTCCATTCACTTTCCACCAATTAAGAACATCAAATTCAATGTTCTCTACTTCCTCAGATGCATCCAACAAATATCTCTCCACATCATTCTCTTTTTGAATAGAATCTTTTGCAACTTTCTTCTCCCTAAACTTAGAAAGACGAATGGCAGACAAGCTAGAAATTTTTCGACAAGGAAGATTTTGTAGAAACTACACCTTGCACCTGATTAGCTCCAGCTTCAGCAACCTCTTCAGCACCTCTATACCACTCATATAGCGACATCAATTTGGCTTTCACATTTTTAGCCATGTTACTAGCAACTTGCTCATCTTTGTAGAGATCAAGAAAACAATACTCTACATATTCCAGCTTATATCTAGGATCAAGGACACAAGCAATAATTAAGATTTGATTGATATGTCCCATGTTTCCCCAATATTTGTCAAGTTTTTTCTTCATGTTAGTGGCCATTTCAGACAAAAGAAAATCACCACTTGAACTTCACTGATCTATTTCAGTAATTAAATTGCATACTTCATGTAGGAAAGAGCAAGAAGTCACATGAGTTGAAGAACTAAAAGTCAAGGTCACATTGAAGAAATTTTTGAGAAATTTCACAAAATTTGAGGCATTTTCCCAATCAAAACTGCAAGGAGGCCCACTCCTTTTTTTAAGTCCATCATCATCTTGAAAATAGTTCAGATATTGTGCATCCTCTTCTCCTAATCTTTCAAAAGCTAGCTGAATCTTAATGCTGCTTCCAACATCAAATAGGTGAGTTCCACCTTGTTGGAACATCTAAAAAGACAAGATGATTTACAATCTATATTCTCTTGCGTTGCACAATATTTCAATCTTTCATATCTAGCAGGAAAAGATTTGACAAATTTGACTGCATTTCGAATACAAACAATAGAATCATGCGCCTCTTTCAAACCATCACACACAGCCAAGTTGAGAATATGTGTACAACATCTCATATGCAAATACTCCCCTCCCATTACAAATGAAAAACTCATCTTCTTTTTTAGAGCAATAATAGCTGCATCATTTGTGCTTGCATTGTCAACAGTGATTGTGAAAACATTTTGAATCCCCAATTCATGCAAGCAAGTTTCAATGAGCCTAGCAATTGATTCACCTTTATGATTAGAAATAACACAGAAGTTCAGAATTCTTTTCTAAAGAACCCAATCAGAATCAATGTAGTGTGCAGTGAGAGTCATGTAACTCACATTTTGAATAGAAGTCCAAGTATCAGTTGTGAGTGAAACCCTTTGGTTATGAAGAGAAAAGTAGTTTTTCAATGGCAATTTCTCATCCAAATAAAGCTGATAAATATCTCTAATAAGGGTTCGACGTGATAGGGGGAAAAACTGAGGACGTGCAACACTACAAAAGTACCTAAACCCTTCACCTTCAACAAATTTAAAAGAAAGTTCATCCACAATCACCATTTTAGAGCATGCATTTCTAAACTCTTTCTTAGAGCATCCTCTTGCTGCAAGATTACCACCACCCTCATTTACATTTTCAAGAGATAGAATTTTTTGCTTCTTGTCAGGCATTCTACCTGGGTATTTCTTACAAGTATTCAAGTGACCCCATAAAGTACTTGTGCCACATGTTCGACTGTTGCAAGCATAATCATTTCCACAGTAGTTACAAGTACATCTCTCAGCTATGGCACCTGATTTAGCTCGCATTTTTGTGAAGTGGTTCCATACTTCTGAAGATGTTCTTTGTTTTTGCTTTCGCTTAGTTGAAGCTGGAAGGGGGGAAGAGATGTAGCATTGTCATTATTTTGTACAGTTTCATTTGCAAATTGTTTTATATTATCAGCTTCATTATCACTCTCAGGAATCACAACCATACCTGTCACATTATTTCACCATTGATGGATGAGCACAAAAGGCAATGAGGATTGAAGAAGTTAGAAATTTACTAAATCAAACTTCAAATAGCATTACTCCACTTACCCACATCAGTGTCCATTGAGTCCATTGAGTTGAGGCTTTAAGCTCTAACTGTAGGTTTCTAATCTCGAAGTTTGAAACATTTTTAGTAGTAAGTTAGCATCTAAAAATCTAAAGGCCTACAAGAAACAGAAAGAAACAATTAAACTAAGGAGTTCAAGAAACAGAGACGTAGAGAAACAAAAATATAACCAAAGATGAACTAAATAGAGAAAGAAATAAATAAACAAATAGCAGCAGCAGAAACAACCCAATTCTTGCTTCCAATTTTCGTGGGATATAAATATAAAAATAGAAGTAGAAACCATGTTGCTAGATGAAACTAAAACGTACAGTGCAAAACTAGATGGTTTTGGTCTGGATTCGACTGGTATTAAACAATTTTATTTTCAAAGCTTAAGATGAAACAAGAGCAAACTTATATGTTATTTAACACATTTCTTATGTATGCTAATGCCATGATTTCATTTTTTTTATCAAGACACTCTTTCTCAAATATCAGTTATCAACAAAGAAATTTCAAAGTTTGAGAAAAAAATCAACAAGAAAGATGAATGAGGAGAAAAACATCAACAAAAGGCTACAAAAGGCGAAAAAGAAAATGAAATATTAAAAAAATAAAGCAAAAAGAAAAAATAAAGACACACAGAATGTAGAAAAGCTTACCCAATATAGAGTTTTAACGGCTGATTTTGCTTTTGGAAGACTAGATCAGTGGATCTCAACACAAACAACGCCAATCAATGCTGAAAACAAACAACAAATTCGAACTTGAAAATCGAAAGCTTCCATTAAAGGCACAGATTGAAGAATGACGAGCCGAAAATCGCAAAATAGCAGTTGAAATTTGAACACTAATTGCTAGCCCATTGAAGATTTAGTGTGAGAGGCCAATGGGTATTGGGTATTGGGTAGTGAATCAAGAGAGTGAAGAGACTAGAATAGAAATTGAAGAAGAATAGAAGATGCTTTTTTAGTTTCTTTGGTTCGTAATCGTCATATGTCTGAGTTTCAAGTTTTAACAGAGAGGAATAGAAGATGTTTTCTTTGTAGTCTAATAATAAATTATTAGAGTTTGTCAGGTAATAGTGAAATGAAAAGCTATTGAAATGAAAAGTCATAAATGAATGTGGGCTGGGAATGCTTTACAGACAACTTTAGGCCTAGTCTTCAGCCTTTTCAAACTTCCAATTTCCAATAAGGACAAGTGAACTCCATTTGTCAAATTAAAAAAAAAAAAAGAAAAAATCGGTTTGAAAACGGGTTAAGCCGGTTCGGTGGATTATGGGCCGGTTCGGTTCGGACTGGTTTAGTGTTCAAGCCAAGAACTGCTAACCTAACAAACCCGCATTGGTTCACTACTTGGGTAGCCGAACCGAACTGTTAAACCATAAAAAACAGGCTGAACCGGTTTGGTCTAGTCAGGTCGGCCTGTTTACTCGGTCTATATGCCCACCCTTAGCCATGATTGAATTGATTAAATTGATATGACTTTTGCCCGCACCACATGTAGTAGTTTAACTAGTGATAGCGCCGTCTTGTGCATTGAAAAGCTTTGTGTATTCAATGATCTTCTTGGAAATAAATCTTTCAATTAAAGGGTAAATCAAAGGGTTTTGTTGCTCACTGAGTATTTCGTACTCATTCTCTTGTTCCACAATTTTTTGTAGATAATTGAATATATGATATTTGAAAAGTAAGGCATGCCATGAGTTAGAGCATGCTCGCGAACGGAGTAGAATTTTGTATGCAGTGACAACCTGTCTTCGAAGCAACTATGAAAGCAATTATAAATTTAATATCTTTTGTATTAATAATATACCCACTTCTTTATAAATGTATTTCTATCAATTGAAAAATTACCTTTCAGTATGATAGCTTCCCAATAATTTGTCTTGAAATGATTAATTTTACTAGTTTTGATAATCAATAAAATATCTCTATTAACACAACTTGTTGTGCTATTTGCATTTTATTGGAAAATCAAGTTCCAATGATTCTTTAAACCTTAACAACTTGCTAATTTAAGAAATTAACTTTATAGAAAGTTAAACTCAATAAGATAAAGAAAATTTGTTTGTTTTGTATGTCTCATCCCTGTTATTTATATTGAAGTTTCAGCTATGATATTTATAAATTAATATAAGATATCCGAAAACATTGAATAATTAGCGGGGCATGACAAACCCTGCCGTCATTGCTTTTCCTATTTGTGTTTGTTTTAGGGGATGTTTGATCCTCTTTACCATTTCTCTTTATAATCTCATTTACCACTGATTTGACCACTGATTTGACTACTTTTCATCTATAACCATAAATTTCAAATTTATATTAAATCTACACCACTCATTTCACCTCTTTATAATTTCTCTTTATAATTCAATTCAGATAAATAGTTTCAAACAACCCCTTAATAATTTTTGAATAAGCCCCATCATCAGCACATGAAACTTTTTGGCCTTTCGTCTTGCGATGGGATCCGTTAGCACACGAAACGAGTTTTTGACTTTTTTGATTCTCATCATCCCCTCCCTCTTAAAACAGATTCGACCTCAAATTATTACCTACATGAAAATGAGATAAATCAAAGATATTAAAAGTGGTGAAAACATTATAGTCACGTGGAAGATCAAGTTTGTAGGCATCGTAAATTATCTTCTCTAGAAATTAAAATGGACAATTGCCATAGAGTTGCAACTTAGATTTTCACTGGTTGGGGAATCTCTCCTTTCTTAAATGGCTTGAGATGCAAAGTATTCATTCTTCTTTTTAATTTAGAGCTTCACCTTTTAATAGAGGGCTTTCACCAATTCAGCTTTTCTATTTCCATCTAAACTCCTCCTTTCATCAATAGGCAAAGTCATCAAATCTAAAGGTGTCAAAAGATTAAAACCGTAAACAATTTTAAAGAGAAGAAAACTAGTAGTAGAATAAACACTTCTATTATATGCAAATTCAACAAATGGCAACCTCTATTCTCAATTTTTCAAATTCTTTTTTATGATAGTACGAAGAAGTTGTGTCAAGGACGTATCAACCACTTCGGTTTGGCCATCAATTTGGAGATGACATGTAGTAGAAAATAAAAGTTTGGTTCCTAGCTTTCCCCACAACACCTTTCAAAAATGGCTAAAAATTTTGGCATCCCTATTCAACACAATACACCTAAGGACTCCATGAAGACTATCAACTTCTCTAAAGAACAAGTCGGCTACATGGATGGCATCATCCAACTTGTAACACGTGATAAATCAGCCATGTTACTAAATATATCAACAATCACAAAATGGCATCATTTCCCTACTGAGACCTATGCAAACCTAAAATAAAATCCATCAAGATTTCGATTTGAGGTTCACTAGGTATGGTTAAAGAATATACAAGCCATTGGATGACAACTTAGACTTGGCCTTTTTACAAGTTATGCACCTAGAACAAATCCTTTCAAAGTCTTTTTTTATTTTGGCCAAAAGAAATATTCTTGTAAAATTTCTAATATCCTTTTAATACCAAAATGTCACATTAATCCACCATCATGGGCCTTATTAACCAACCCTTCATGAGTGGAACAATTAAGCACACACAACTTGCTTTTATGAACAAGAAACCATCATGCCTATAATGCTTGTCACAAGCACCATTTTCACAAACCACAAATACATTTGCAAAATCCACATATTCACATACAGTTCCTTAATGCATTTAGAGTCCAATAGTTTTGCACTCAAAGCAGTGATAAGGGCATGCCTTCGAGAAAATATATCGGCTAACGCATTTTCTTTACCTTATTGTACTTGACAACTTAAGGGAAAGTCTCAATGTATTCCATCTACTTGGCATATCACTTACTTATTTCCCATGCCTCTTCAAATACTTCAAAGATTCATGGTCGGTGTTAATAATGAACTCCCTTGGCCATAAAATATTGGTGCCAAGTCTCTAGAACCCTCACCAAGACGTAGAGCTCCTTGTTATATGTAGGACTAAGCAAAATAACCATAACCAACCGAACCAAACCAAATCTAAACCGAGAGGTTTGGTTTGGTTTGGTTTTTCTAAGTTTTCAAACAGTTATAATTATTAAGACGAATAACCATTTGGTTATGGTTTGATTATGGTTTTCGTTCCAAAACCAATAACCAAACCATTACCATGCTAAAGGATTTAATTTTGAATTTATTAACTTAATTCTTGATTCAAATTCCTAAAGTTAAAAGAATAAAGCAACTAAAAAATCTCGATTTCTATTAAAATAATATAACTGAAACTCTAAAGTATAGTTGATGTTCCTATAAAGTACATAGTTTTCTCTTTTTACCTTTAGTCGATAACCTTATTTAATTATATTTGATAGATTATTTATATAACTATGACCAAACTAAACCAAAACCAAATGGTTTGGTTTTGTTTGGTTTTAATATTATAAAATAACCGAATGGTTATTTTCTAAAAAAATCATCGGTTTTCAGTTTGATTTGATTTTCTTAAAACAACGACCAAACCAAAACAGGCGCAGACCTACTCATGTGTAAGGTAGTTGAATGTGGCCCCTTGTAAGTGAATTTTTTTTCTTTTTAAAATAAAAAATTCTATTTTTTGATGTTAGTTAATGCAATCTAACCATAACATCTCATCTTATTGTGCAAAATCTATCCCTAATAATCCAAACTTGGTAATTCTAACTTTAAATCTCACTTTAGAGATTGAGCTGGTCATTTTATTTGTTATCGAATGAAAACTCTCCACGCCAATTTTCAGCCAAAAAAAGCAGAGATTTATGGACTTAGAGAGGCCATGAAGTGGATGACTGAAGAGAGTTACTTCAATATTATTTTTGAAATGGATGCCAAGATGGTCACATATGCATTGGGAAAAGAACAAGACAGTCAAACCGAGTTCGAGCTAATGGTTGAGGATTGCAGGTTGATGATGAATACGAGTCACAATTACAAGGTTGTGCATGCCAGATAGGAAGCCAATGCAATTGCACGTGAGTTGTCTCGTAAGACAAGACCATATAGCAACCCATGTATCTCTTTTGTTCCCATAGATTGGCTACATTCTTTGTTGCTTCATGATGTACTGAATGATCGATTATATAATGAGAATTGATCCCTTATTTATAAAAATAAAAATAAAAAGACAATATACCCTCAAATTCTAATTAACGTAAAAATTATTGTACAATAAAAAAGTTACAATGACAAATTATAAATTTTTTAGTGTTTCAATCAAATCACATATAATGACAGCTAAAAATATCTGATTTGCCTTGACTGAGTAGAAGTCTACCCTGAAAGAAACAATATTTTTTTTATCTACAAACTTACTAAGCACGATTAACTATGGGATGCCCTACCTTGATTTGCCCGCAAATATCTACTTGTTTTTTTTTCTTTTTTTTGAAAGCAAATTATCATTCATTAATCAAATAGTCCCTTGAGAGATACAATCAGTAAGAACTAAAGGGATATTTTCAGTCTAAAACATATTATGTGGTAATAAACAAGCATAAGCTGCAAGATAGTGGGCTATCTTATTCCGATCTCTCAAAATATGACAGCAAGATCCACATTTGCCACTAATAATACACTTTCGAATGCCTTTCATAATTGGTGTAATCGGCTCATCCCTTCCTTCAACCACTATTTGTTGTACAATCGTCAATGCATCGTATTCCACCTTCTTCAACTAGAAGTTGTTTTGAGCAGCAAATTTTAACCCTTCCCTCAAGGCCAAGGCTTTAGCCACCACCGATGTTGTAACCCCGATCCTCCGAGCAACAAATGCCCCATATATAATTCTATGATCATCTCTCATCACACCTCCCAACCCCAAAACTCCAACATGTACCATGATTGCTACATCAGTATTTAGCGTCATTCATTCTCAGTTGCCTGTCTTGTTTGCCCATTCCGCCCACCTTGGCTCAGCCGTTCCAACTTCTATTTTAACTCTCACAACCATCTACTTAATTAAAAGTAAAAAAAAAAGTAAAATAAATGAGAAAAAAATTTAAAAATAAAAAAATATAATAAATGAACCAATAGAGATGGACCAAAACGTTATTATGCATTACCTCAACCAGCACATCGATCTAGTCCAATCCACCTTGTGCCGCATTAAGTCAATTGCAGTGTAGATCATAAGTAATCAATCCACTATCATCACTAAATTCGCATGAGTTACTTTTTTAGTTATGCTTCTTCCTCCATCCCACTGCTAAGATAAACTTGTATCCATTTTTCATCAATCCTAAATTATAAGTCACTTTCTTTATTGGAATGTAGTTGGAATCTTAATTTTCTCATATATCCTTATTTAATGTATACATTATCAATGAAATAATACTATTAATGTGAACTAATTAGTAAATGAAATGAAAGAATATAATAGAAAAATATTCTTAAATTTTACTTTTCTAATAACATTAATTAAGTCTGAAAGCAAGTCTATTTTAGCATATAGAGGGAGTATAATTTAATTCAAACGACTGAATGTATTTCGGCATGTATGACTATGGCTCTGTTTGGGATTGCTGTTGGGGACACAACTTCTGCTTTTTTGAGAAGCACAACTAAAAAAATTGCTTGGTAAATTTAGAAAAAAAAAGTGATTATTGGAGAAGCAATTAACTCCAACAACAGATTTTGAGAAGCAGCAGTAAGTTAACTTTTGAAATTCTGTTTTATTTTTCCAATTAACAAAAAATAAAATTCCATACTTAACCTAACCGAGGGAAAATTTCCACCTTATTTTCTCTATATCGTGTTCCTTCATTTTCTTCCTGCTCATTCTTTCCCAAGTCTTAGCTTTTCCATTTACCTATAAATTCAAACTCCTCCTTCCCTAAAGAATCATTCAGTGTGCATATCTAAATATAGGTGGCAACTTTTTGCATCCAAAAGTAAGTCAATTTCTTATGAAGAAAAATAAATGATAGATACCATACAATAATAAATAAACTAGATTCTCACCCCGTACGTTACACAGGAAGATATCAAACCAGGTAGTAGTTAGGTAATTTGAAGAAGGATTAGTGAATGAACGCTTACATACATTGAAATATAATTCATGGCCATGTTATCATATATAGAAATAACAGCTTAATTCAAGCTATAAAAGACTTTCTTAGACACTACATTTATAGTAGATTTTGTTGGATGACCAGCATCATCACAGATTAAAATTTTTAGGCCACGTCGACTCGTAACTCCAGAAACTGCCACATAAAATTGTCCATGGCTAAAGACAGGTCTCAGCAAATATATACCCACATGCAAAAGCAAATGTTCTGGACTCTTATTAATGGTCATCGCATATGACATCATTAATGGAAACTGTATCCTTTGGAAAGTAAAAGGCAATCTTGTATCAGACAGAGTCAAGGAAAAAAGTGGAATAAAGAACTTTTCACCTATATTGGCTCCAGATAAAATCTTCGCCTCAATGACATGACTTCAAAGTCTAGGGCAAAACCGTTGGAGGATGGCCCCTTGTATAGGGCAAAACCGAACACTTACCTGCCCAATAGATCTGCATATCAGATAAAAAAGAATCAGATCAAATCGATTTCATGATAATTATCAAAAAAATATTCAAGATATAGAGTGATAAGGCTAAATCGGATTGGATAGATGAAACCCAGCAACTGGTAAGGAGGAACCGTAAATCCCAAATCGGAATGCATGAAGGTTTTAGAAAACAAAAGAAATAGGTAATAGGGAGGAGTCTTCAGTTTGCATAAACTCTTTCCTTTTGAAATAGAGATCATATAAGCCAAGAAGATGATAATAAGAAAATGAAATATTAAGGCCAAATTGATCGAAGATAATAAGAGATAAGACAAATTTGAATTGAACAAATAAAGGAAACACATCAGTTGCCGGTAAATTGAATCCCGTATACCCAATTTGAAATTAATTAAGACCAAAAGTCCAGCCAACAAAGGAAACATGTGATCCATTGTCCCCAGTTCGTTAATTACAAGAATTAATTAACGCTAAAGAGTCCAGCCAATGAAGGACACGCGTGAGAAAAAGAAATGAATAAACACGAATTTAGCCTATATCACATGGATTACATGCAACACACAAAAAGTCTACAATACCCCCATTTAACACATTTTAGGCGGAAAGTTGCGATACAGAGGTATCGCAGACTTTATTCCCATTATATAATATATATATATATATATAGATGTATTATTAAGTTCATGTACTTTTTAGTAATTATCACAGTTTTAGTAGGTCGGAATTACCAACACGTAGGGTCTGTTTGAAGTAGATTCTTTTAAAATAAAATCTTCTCCATTTCTGTGTCAATTCGTTTTCAACCCGCATTCTTTAAAAAAACATTTTCACAATTCTCCATACTGCTTAACCACACATTTTCCTAAAAATCACTTTTTACAAAATTAACTTTAAAAAAATCTACTTCATACACACACTTAAAAATTGTTTTTGGAATATACTCCTTCTTATAGCTGCTTTTTTTTACCAGCATATCTGAAGCTGAATTACCAAACTAAGCCTAAGCCTATATTTATCTATAACCAATTCAAGCATAAAACATACTCCCTCCGTCCCAAAAAGATATTTTCCTTTCATTTTTCACATAGATTAAGAAAACATCATTTAATGTTATTGAAAATGTACAATTTAGCAACATATTCCTAATATACCCTTTAATTTATTTAATATTTCATTTTAATTGTTGTTTGTTGTTGATTACTATACACAATAAATAAGGGTATATTAGAAAACTAAAAAATTAACTTAGGAAAAGAGAATATAATTTGAGACAAATAAAAAAGGAAAGCAGGAATATCTTTTTGAGACGGGAGGAGTAATTTTCAAAAGAGTATCTCAAAATTTGTAATACAATTACGTTGTTTTAATTTTTAATAATAATCATCTATACACACACACACACACACACTACATCTGTCCCAAAAAAATAGTCCACTATTTCATTTTCGTCCGTCTTAAAAAGGTAGTACATTTATTATATTGAATATGTATTTAATGTTTTATTTTGATCTGTACCCCTAATTAATTATTGTTATTCAACTACCTATGCATTGAAAATATTTCAAACAATTAATGATGTACGAGTATATATGAAAAAATAAGGTAAAATTAAATGTTCTAACCACATTACTTATTAATTATTAATCTACATAAAATTACCTATCAGACTATCGTTATGAGACAGAGTGACTATAATATAAACAACAGTTATTGGGCACAATTTGATTGACTTTTCTGGCATCATAAGCACTAAATTGAAATCTTTTCCAGTTCCCACCCAAACCACTTAATGGTGTCATCATCTATTATGTCGTTCTTTTCATTCCCTTACACACTTTAATTGGGCTTATCATCATTCCTTTTCCGGTCTGATCCACAACCAGAATCCCTCTCTGTCAAATATTGAGTCCAAACATTCTTCTCTAACCTTAGCCCCCGCGTTCTAGGGTTTTCTAACTTTACCTTTCTATTTGAAATCTCAAAAATTTAGGGATAATTGAGGGAAATTATTATTGTCAATCCAATTGAAAAGCAAAATTAAAGTTTGAATTTTGAAAAAATAGAGTGAAATGCACAAAGCAAAAAAATTGGATTACCTTTGTGTTGCTAGAAATAGTGTCACCATTGACACGCCACAATTTCGAGATATGTTACAATTTGTTTGCAGTTTTCGATGTTAAAATCCAAAAAGTTCATTATTAAATGATGAACGAATACATTGACAAAAATCATAAGTTTGGATATTGGGTGATAGGAAGAGCTATATCCACATATTACTATACGAAATTGGTTCTTTTTTTTTTTTTTTTTTTTCTTTTTAGTCGTTTGGAAACCTATTTGAGCAAATCGAATTTTATTAATTGTTTCAAAAAAAAAAGAGGATATTATTCATATAATGGTCCAATGCATTAGTTTTTTTTAAAAAAAAAATTATCTCCTCAAAAAAAAAAAAAAAAAAATTTGCACCACATTAACGCCCAGGTTAATTCATGTCGTGAATCTCATTTGCTACAATAAACCCAAGTGATAGCCCGTTCAATAAAAGAAGTCAACCAAAATGTGATATGATTGCCATTTGTTTTATACATCTAGAAAAGAGTAATAATATTATTGCTGAGATGCCGGAATGGCTCGCTAGAGACATTTCAAATGATGTAAACAGTATTTTGAGAATGAATGAGAATTAAATTTTCCCTTTCAAAAAAAAATTAATATTATTATTAATTTATAATATATTGTGATCATAATCATTCATGTGTGATATTATATGGGAAGTTTATCACCGGCTCTTTGTTATTTCTAGAGCATGATTTATATACAAATGAGGGATGACTCATTAAGCAAATTAAGAAACAATATAAAATCTTGCTTTATAACTTTTTTGAGGGATGATTCAAACAATATAATCTTAGAGTGATTTGTTAAATTCAGAAATCAAAAGACAAAAGTTAAACGTATTGAACAAATGAGAATTTTTGTTTTTGTTTTTGTTTTTGTTTTTGTTTTTGTTTTTTTTTTTTTTTTTGGTTTTGGTGGGGGGCGGTTGTTACTGAGTAGTTAAACTTAT
>CAVNYN010240966.1:0-10160 GCA_963692815.1 Nyctanthes arbor-tristis | reverse complement strand
ACGGGTGTAAAACTAGTATAATTAGAAGAGATAGAGTTGGTGGAAATCTAGTTATCTATTTATTATCTAAATCAAAGGTAGTCTTCTACCCTTTTTCCCGCCTAAAGATGGACCAATTAGATTTATTTGCTGATGTCATATTTACTATTTGTTTTTTTCCTAAAACCGGTTTTGCTATTTTATTATCGGGTCATTATTTCTAGATCGGAAGAGTATATTATTATCTAAATCAAAGGTAGTCTTCTACACTTTTTTTCTTCTTAAATATGGACCAATTAGATTTATTTGTTGATGTTATATTTACTATTTGTTTTCTCTTTTTTTTTTCTAAAACGGGTTTTGCTATTTTATTATCGGGTTATTATTTCTATTATCTATTATCTATTATATTATCTAAATTAAAGGTAGCCTTCAACTTTTTTTTCTCGCCTAAAGGACCAATTAGATTTATTTGTTGATGTTATATTTACTTTTTTTTTCTACAAAGGGTTTTGTTATTTTATTATCGGGTCATTGTTTATATTATCTATTATATTATCTAAATCAAATATATTATATTATCTAAATCAAATGTAGTCTTTTACCCTTTTTCCCGCCTAAACATGGACAATTATATTTATTTGTTGATGTCATATTTACTATTTGTTCTCTGTTTTTTTTTTTTAAATTGGTTTTGCTATTTTATTGTCGGATCTTTATTTCTATTATCTATTATCTATTATTATCTAAAACAAATGTAGTCTTATACCATTTTTCCCTCTTAAACATGGACCAATTAGATTTATTTTCTCATGTGATATTTACTCTTTATTTTCTTTTTTTTCTAAAACCGGTTTTGCTATTTTATTATCGGGTCATTATCTCTATTATGTATCTATTATATTATTATTATTATCTAAGTCAAAGGTGGTCTTCTACCATTTTCCTCCTAAACATGGACCAATTAGATTTATTTGTTGATGTCATATTTACTATTTGTTTTCTTTTTTTTCTAACGGGGTTTGTTATTTTATTATCGGATCACTGTTTCAATTATCTATTATCTAAATCAAAGGTAGTCTTCTACGATTTTTCCCACCTAAACATGGACCAATTAGATTTATTTGTTGTTGTCATATTTGCTATTTGTTTTTTTTTTTACAACGGGTTTTGTTATTTTATTATTGGGTCATTGTTTCTATTATCTACTATCTATTATATTATCTAAATCAAATCTATATATATTTAAATCAAGTAGTAGTCTAAACAAATTTTCCCGCGCAAATCGCTGAAGTTATGGCTGATGTCATATTTTGTTTTTTATTATTGTATTTTTTTATTTTAAAATGATTAATTTGTGCAATTTAACCCTGACATTTCAATTTATTGTGTAATCTAATTCTATACTTATACTATGTAAGTTGATTGGTCACATTGATTGTCGGAAAAGACTTTCATTAATGAGTTTAGTGGTCTAATTGTCTATGTTGATATAAATTCATCTCTATATATGTGTGCTCTTCCGATCTATCAAGAGTAGTCTAAACAAGTTTTCCCTCCCAAGTCGCTGAAATTATTGCTGATGTCATATTTTATTTTTTATTATTGTATTCTTTTTTATTTTGAAATGATTAATTTGTGCAATTTAACCCTGACATTTCATTTTATTGTGCAATCTAACTCTATACTCATACTATGCAAGTTGATTAGTCACATTGATTGTCGGAAAATATTTCATTAATGAGTTTAGTGGGCTAATTGTTTATGTTGATATAAATTCATCTTTTATATTTTCAACTGATATACAAATGTTTACCATTTATTTTTCAAATTCTTATTGTTATATTTTCTAATGTTATTCTTCCCGTGCACAAGGATTATTTATAATACTAATTAAGTAGTGGGTTATTTTTTCCCGCCTAAAACTGACACTCTAAGGGAATTGGAAATCTAATGTCATGATGATGTCAAGTTAATGTCGCTAATATCTCATTTATTTTTCTATTTTTATTTTCTTTTATTTTTCTTTTTTTCCTTTTTTTTTGTTCACTGTAATAAAATAATCTATATATTTATAATATTAACTAAGTAGTGGGTTATTTTTTCCCGCCTAAAAATGGCCCCCTCAGGGAATTGGAAATATGATGTCATAATGATATCAAGTTGATGTCATTTATGTCTCATTTATTTTTCTATTTTTATTTCATTTATTTTTCTTTTTTTTTCCTCTTTTTTTATATTTAATGGACCAAATCAACTTGCATGGTATGAGTATAGGTCTATATTTATTAAATATAGCACATCATCTCAACGTTATATTAGTCAAACCCCATACTTGAACTTTGAATTAACTCTTTGCATTTTGAATATCTTTGAAATTTTAGAAATTTTCATCTTATATGATTTTTAAACTCAAATTTATAAAAAAGATAATTAGTTTGAAAGAAGAATAAATACTTTTGAGAAATTTTATTAGAGATTGATTTTTTAACAAACAAATCTAAATGCAGAAACTTTTTAAGTTTCTAATTTCCTACTCATTATACTAAAACATTAAAAAATTTTAAGAGAAGGAAGGAAAAATAATAAATAAATAACCATATAAGCTTTGTGTGCTTCCAATGATAATGAGGCCAAAACTTCCCTAAAAAAGTTATTGATATATTCAAGTAAAGATGATTGAGGTAAACTAAGTTCACAATAACTTTTTAAAGTTATAGTGTTAGTACAAATTTGCCAAGTGTTTAACTCTACCAACGGTTGTTAACAACGTTTCGGCAATCCCTTCTCCTTGCAAACAAAGATTTAAGCCGCTTAACGTTTCTCATTAAATGCATTTTTCATAAACTTATAGAACGTTTGATTGTATTTATTTTCATGAAAATTATCAAATTCAAGTAAAGATTATTGAGGCGAATTAAGTTCACAATAGTCCTCTAAAGTTATAGTGCAAGTATAAACTTGTCAAGTATATAACTCTACCTACCACCGTTGATAACATTTCGACAAGCCATTTTCCTTGCAAAAAAAATATAAGCCACTTAACGTTTCTCCTTGCATGCATTTTTTATAAATTTACAGCGCGTTTGATTGCATTTAATTTTCATAAAAAATATTAAATTCATAGGAAAAAATTCAATTTTTATGAGTTTCTTTAAGAAATGGAATTTTAAATTCTATGATAGGGGAAAATATAGCAAAAAATAAGTAAAACATGATGTCATCAGTTATCGTACAACACTAGTCAAATGTGAGAAATATAGTAGAAACTACACTTGATTTAAATTAATATAATATAATATAATATAATATAATTTAATTTAATATAATATAATATAGATATATATTTTAAGTTAATGAGATTGGAAAATATTATTATCTTTTTAAGTAAAAAAAGTTACATCATGTAAAAAAATGTGTGCTCTTCCGATCTTGAAATTATCAAGTTTAAAAGGTTATGATTAAATTTAGGGTTAAATTGCTCAAATTAGCCATTTTAAAATAAAAAGAATAAAACAATTAAAAAAACATGACATCAACCATGATATTAGCGATTTGGGCGGGAAAACTTATTTAGACTACTCTTAATTTAGATATATATATATATATATATATAGATTTTAAGTTAATGAGATTGGAGGATATTATTATCTTTTTAAGTAAAAAAAAAGTTACATCACGTAAAAAAAATGTGAGATTTGAGATTAAAATTGCCAAGTCTAAAAGGTTATGATTGAATTCAAGATTAAATTGCTCAAATTAGCCGTTTTAAAATAAAAACAATAAAACAATTAAAAAAAATGACAGCAACCATGATGTTAGCGATTTGGGGGGAACTTATTTAGACTACTCTTAATTTAGATATATATATATATATATTAAATGATTTAGAAGTAAAATATAGTAAATTATTAATCGAATACATAAAAGATAACTATTAATATGTTATTAATAAAATATTAATTTAACGTGTCAAGTACTAAATTAAAATTGTATATTTACTGATTTTGTTATGCAAATCTGATGACACATATCTGTGCAACGCATGAGTGTGACTTTTTTCGATTCCATTATTGGCGATGACATTGATATTGTATGATATTTTTAGGTATCTTGGTATCCCGTCTTTTAAAAGACTTCGTTTGTTATATTTAGTGATAGTTGTACTTTATTTTCATTTTCAACTTTTCATATAAAGTAGGTACTGGTACAATATAAAATATGATATTATTTACTTTCACGATACTACGTTGCAATCATGCATAAATACACACATGAATAAAATGAGTTGTGTCATGTTAACTTTTTTTGGTTTTTTTTTTGTATTAGCTCAATCTAATTAATTACATTATCTTTTAATATTCTTGCTTGCTGTCTTCACAACCACAATTCTGCTATCAAAATTTATTGTCAATATGAATTATATGAATATCTTTTATTTTATCAATTTCCTGAGATTTTTTTTTGTTTCCGTTGTCACTAAGGAAAAAAGAAACATAACTTATGACAACATCAATTGTATCGAATGTCACTGAATTATTACCTTACTTGCAAATGAATAAATGATATTTACCTGTCAATAATTAGATCAAGAACTTTAATTTAATAGAAATTAGCTCTCTCCACTTTAATTAACAACAATTATATAACCAAAGTTATATATAATTACAAGAAGGTCAATCTGTTAAGACTATATTATTACTTTATCATAATCAAATTATAGTCTCAAATAATAAAAAAATGATTACTCTAATTGATACATTTTATTGAAGATGAAACATAGAAAAATAATATCAGGGTTCACAAAGCATTTAACGTCTATATTAACATATAATTTAAATAAATTTTAACCAATTGTCATGCATCGCAAAGATGGTCAGGCTATCATTTCATTATATTCTAACAGCAACTTCTACTGAAAATCTTTACAAATCTGAATTCTTAAATGCGATACAGTACTTTAGAATTTTCGGTCATAAGTCGAAGTTAAAGATCAGTATTCCTAGTATATTGCTACCGATTTTTATCATTCGACTTCATTGTGTAGCGGCACGAGACTTATAATCTCAAAACAGAGAGATCACATCATTTACGCAAAAATTCTAGCTGGGTCAAATGTAAGTGACAAATTTTTTTATTGTAAGAAAGATTATGATACTATTTGATCAAAGACTTCCTTTTACAATACAAATTATATTTGCAAATGTCATAGTTTTTATATTTTTTTATGTTATCAAGTATCAAAATTTTTATTAAACTACTTTTAATGTATGAGATCGTTAACTAGATCTCTACCCGTACATCGCAAGGGTGAAAAATGCAGTATTATCTAAATCAAAGGTAGTCTTCTACTGTAATGCCCCAAATTTAAGAAACTTGAAACGCTAGCTGATCTTCAAAATTAATTTAAAATGCGTAACTTATAACAATATAATTAAATGCGGAAAATCTCATTAACGAATAACAACGAATCTTATCCAAAAATAAGTGGAGTTTTTAACAATCAAATAAAGGAATAACCCGAAATCCTAGAAACGTTTAATATAAATTTCAAGTTATGTTTCTAGCAACCTTCGTCCGTCGTCCCGCCACCGGCTCCAAAACCTGAAAGTGTTAGTTTGAAAGAATGAGTATAAAAATATACTCAGTAGACTTTAGCGCATATTAATCAACTCATATAATAAACATGATATGTAAACATACAAATAATTCTTTCTTTCTTCCTTGGAAGGATCTTGTCTTGTCTTTGAGATTAGATATTCTCGTTCTTATACATTAAAGCAGATACGCGTATCATAAAGAGATCTTAAGCATATATGCATTCTTTCTTAGGCATATAATAATATGCAAACTTTCTTGTACTCACATAATTTCACGTAACATTTATCACATAAATCAATTAATAATGCGCAAGACTTTAAGAAAATATTTTATAAATTTAGAGTCTACCTTAAACTTGTGAGTTGAGCTACTTTGAGAGAAATCTACTCGTCTATTGCTCTTTGCGTCTCGTCTAATGAAAATAAAATAAATTATTTTAGTATGAAAGAAATAATACTTTGTAAAAAGAGAAATAAACTTTAGGGGCTAAATTGAAACTTTTAAATAGTTTAGTATCAGGACTAAAAAGTTTGGGACTGACATAATGCTTTTCAAAAGGTTGGGGGCTGAGACTGATAAGATCAAAACTCTTGGGACCAATTTAATATATCCTCAAAATCGAGGGACTAAAATTGGACACTATAATTGTCTTGGGACTGAACTAAATAAATCTAGAAATCTGGGGACTGAATTTCATAATTTCTGGAAACATAGGGACCCTGAGTGCAAAATTAACAAAATATAAATCCCCAATTCTTGCTCAGTTTGGCCGAGACAAACAAAGGGGAATCAGGTGTGGATTTCTTTTTCAACCAAAAGGCGTGCGACTGGGCGCGACGCGATTGACGCCGACGAAAGGGATTCCGGCGACGGTGAAAGAAGGTAAACGATGGGTGGTGGGGACCAGGTTTGGTCAAGGTCTCGGCCGACAGAAAGTTCCGCGACTGGCCAGGACGGTCTGGGATTGGAGGGTCTCAGCTCAAGTTCATGTGGCAAGGGTGGAGCGTGGGGCTCCGGCTTGAGGTCGCGGTTCCTGCGAGCACTGGGTTCGCTTGGTGTGGCCGCGGGAATGGAGGTGAATTAGGTAATATGGGTCGATGGCACACGTGGGAGAGAGGGTAGTGCGGTGGTTGAGGCTCGGGTCAGAAGGAGGTCGCGGCGGTAGTGTGGCTGTAGGTGTTTGCCGAGAGTGAATGGTGCTGGTTTGATGGGGTTGCTATGTGAGGGAGATGATGGTGGTGTCATGGGCGTGAGGGCTATCTGGGTGTGTGTGTGTCTGTGTCGGTGCCGTGGGGGTAATGGTGGCCGACGGCAGCGAGGGTCTTTGTGTGGGAAAATTTTCAGGTGAACTCTGACCGTGATAAGTGTTGGCCGGTGGTGCAGTGAGGGAGACGAAGTATGTTGTGTGTAAATGTGTATACCTATGTAACTATATGGTTGTATGTGTGTGTTATGTATAAGATGTATATCTCTGTTTGTTCCTACTGGAAAGGCAAAAGACGACAGTGGATGGAAGAGAAAAATATACCGACTCGTCTCGTGAATTCGCTGGAAATTTATGTGTAAAAATATATGAAGAAAGGGCCAAATTTTATAGGCTGTAGTTGAGTTTTCCTAGTTCACTTTGGTTTCTTGTAGATGGTAGATTGTATTTAACTAGGAGATGTGGAAAGGAATTTCACTATTGTTCAATGAAACTTCAAAGAGTTTGCTTTCTTGGTACGTGCTTCGAATAGAATTTCGTATGTACATTTATAGGAATTGGATTTTTTTTGAAAAAAAAATAGCTGAATTATAATATAAAATGATTTGGGCTGTTTATCGACGCTCTTCCGATCTATTCCTAGTTCGACCGGGACTTGGAATTTTAAGTGCATACGAACTTTCATATGTAGTGGTAATCGAAGTTGAATGAATTTCAAAACAATAACAACGGCTAAGACAAGTCGAGTTAGGATACAATAATTGTAATAAAACTCATTTGATATAAAAGATTTAGAGCTTTTAGAAAACAATTTATTTAATGTAGATATTTAATTAAGTCTCAGAATATTCGACTAGACGAGCGTGAGCCTAAACAAACTTTAAAATTTGGTGAAATTATAACGACGCGAAATTATTTAATAAATTTAATTTTTCTAAAAATTTCCGGGTCGCTACATCTACCCTTTTCCCTCCTAAATATGGACCAATTAGATTTATTTGTTAATGTCATATGTACTATTTGTTTTCTTTTTTTTTAAATGGTTTTGCTATTTTATTATCGGGTTATTATTTCTATTATACACTATCTAAATCATAGGTAGTTTTCTACCCTTTTTCCCGCCTAAACATGGACCAATAATTAGATTTCTTGACTGATGTTATATTTAATATTTGTTTTCTTTCCTTTTTTTTTTTCTAAAACTGGTTTTGCTATTTTATTATCGGGTCATTATTTCTGTTATTATTATCTAAATCAAATGTAGTCTTTTACCTTTTTTCCTTCCTAAACATGTCCCAATTAAAATTTTTTGCTGATATCATAGTTAATATTTATTTTCTTTCCTTTTTTGTTTTGTTTTTTAAAACTGAATTTGCTATTTTATTATCGGGTCATTATTTCCCGTCAGCTGACCCGAATTCCTTTTTCCTTTAGGAGCTCAAATGTATATTTGCAAATCAAAGCTCCTATTATTTCTAATCATTGTTCACCGTTTCTAATTTTTTGGTATCCGATGTGTTCCCTTTCTTCTAAATTTGTTTTGTGTTTGCCAGTATCTATGGATCTGGTTAAAACTTTGTGATTAGTTGGATTATTGGGGGTTTAAGAAATCTAACATTTTTTTGATTGATTGATTTACTTATATTCTTTAAATCAATAAGTATTAAGAGAAGTGTGAGGCCCAGAATACCCAATTTCACATGGTCTGTTTTTTAAGGATTTCGTAATGCGGTTAAACACCTCTCATATTCAGGCAGTGAGGAAATTATATTTATTTAAGTTGCATATATTTAGTAATAATTTAATTATTATTTTCTGTTTCAAAAAAAATCAATTATTATTTTGTTAATAATAATTCAATTATTATTTGTCTATACTTGTTGTGTTTTACCATTTTATGAAATCTTTTTTAAGTTTAGTATTTTTTTGTTTCTTAATGATATATTGGATTAATTTATTTATTACAAATACATTCCGACTATGATTTTTCCTTAATTTATGCAAAATCTATTTTCCACATATAAGTAATAAACTCTTATTTTCATCAAATCTCCTAAATCTCTAATTTTCAGTTTCCATTCTTTCTGTCATTATTTAAAAAAAAATTCTATAACTTTCTATATCAATTTAATTACTTACTTACTCTTATTTTAATAATAATGCTTCCATCTATTTAATTTCTACGTCGACTGAGTTTTTTTGTTAAATTCTATGTGAGTATTGAAATTGTAGATGTTCTCACTCCATATAATATATTTACAAATTAAATTTTGTTCAGTTACAGTAGAAGTCAGCCAACATTATTTACTAATTAACCTAATACTAGCTCACAGAGCGAAAGAATTCAAGTAATTGCAAATAGTCAGCTTATTAGAAGGTTTGACCAGCTAATCACTTAAGGAAATATTTATATGATCAATCACTTTCCTGTTAAGGATAATAATGGAAATTGTCTGATTATGTGGAATTCTTTCAAGCTCTTCTGAAAGAATAGTGATATGATCATGCATTGTACACATAGTTAATATATTATGTTCATATCAATAACTATACTGATGATACGATTGTTTTAATTTTTCAACGTTTATGTTTTTAAATTTTTAACGGAGATTTAATTATTTTGCATCTAATTAAAATACTTTTGAATAGTTAAATTTGAAATATTTGTCCTACCCGTGCAATGCACGGGTGTTATACTAGCTATATTAAGGGATAACAGTATTAATCCCCGCCCTATTAGGAAACGGGGCGGGGATGGGGAACAAAGTTGTGCCTCGAATCACTATTGGGGCGGGGAGGGATTTTAGTTCCCCGCCTTGAACCCGGTTTTTGAATTTTTAAGTTATTTAATTAAAAAAAAAATAGTTAGTATATGATGCTAGGACTCAAACCCTCATGCCCTCCAATTTTAACCCAAACTTTCACCATTTGTGCCTCCATCTTACTTACTAATGCTTTTGCAATATAATTACAATAACGTAAAACAATGATTGAATGAAATTTTGTTAAACAAAAAACCCCTTCTTGGAGAAGAAGACCAAGAAGAGGAGGAGGTGGGGATATATCAACTATGCACTTGAGATTTCCACCATTAACAAAAGAATTGAATGAAATTTGTTAATTTTGCAATATCGGAATTGGAACAAGAAATCAATAGTTAAAACAAAAATCAACAAATTCCAAAAACTAAAAAACCCAATAAGAAAAAAATAAAAACCCCATAAGATTATTTCCAAGTTATATTCATAAGTAGGAAGAATACAAAATGCAAGGGGAAATAAATGTTGGTTGAGAACTTGATGGAAAATTGATTATTGCATAAAATGTGCAATAGTAAGGTGGTGGACTTCACCACCACATCGGTTTTATAAAAAGG
>CAVNYN010240965.1:0-12717 GCA_963692815.1 Nyctanthes arbor-tristis | reverse complement strand
CCATCTAAAAGCCTTGAGGAATTCCAACATTATTAGTGCAATTAAGCTTCTACATTTGTTTACATTCTCTCTTTTTTCAACTCTCTAAATTAAGATGGTCTTGCACGTCTGACTTAGAAAGCAGTCATTAATAAAACCCAACAAATTCTATTGTTTCTTCCTCGAATTCATATTAACTCAGTGCAACCATACTGAAAACAACCAGCCACATTAAAAGCCAAAAAAAAAAAGCATTACTTAATAATACACATTAAATCTCTATTCTCTAACTTAAAACAGTTAAATAAAGGATCAAATCTAAATATATAATATAATAAATGGATTAAAATTTAAAATATAGACAAATTATTTTACGATTCACAAATAAGTAAATGATGAATCAACTAATTACAATATCAATATTACAATATCAATATTACTTTACCAAATTTGTTTCAATTTGTCCTAGAAATGTGATCATGCTCCACAACTTCGGCTGAGCTGGTTCAACCAGAGTGAATCCACATTCTTTGACCTTATTTTCTTCTTCAATTCAAAGTCTAACAATATGGTCTTCAACACTCATCTCCTTCCATTTGTGCTTCAGGTAATTCTTAAAATCTTTCCAAGGTGGAGGTAGCTTCTCAATAATAGCTACCATTTGCAAGGTTTCACTCAATAACATTCTTTCGGCATGGATGCCAAGCAAGACAACCTGGAGCTTTTACACTTGACTGATTACGGTTTTGGAGTCCACTATTTTATAGTCCACAATAAATTTCTTAGCCCCAGCATCCTCGGTCTTATATTTCCGTTCAAGAGATCTCACAATTCCTTTGCCATTTGCTTTGCATTACACATTTTATAGCGAATCAGCCAAGCTATTCATTATGTAATTTTGGCAAAGGAAATCAAAATGTTTCTAAGCATCAACTGCACTCACAGCTTGAATTATTTCCTCGACTTTCTTAAAGTTTAAAAATATCTTCAGTCAAGAATTGTGCAATATTTAAGGTGGTCGATAGAAGAACATTTTAATGTGTCATCTCTTAAAGTTCAAGCCATTAAACTTTTTCAATTTTCCCCCATGATTAGGAGGAATAGACATAGTTGGAGCCACTTGAGTCACAGCCAAAGTTGGCACTCGAGGCATAGCTGAGATCACTAAGTGCACCAACTATAGTTTGACTTGTATCAATCACATTTGAATCTGAAGCCATAATAACTGAAACAAAACTATCCAAGTCAGTTTGTGCGAAAGAAACAACAAGCAAAAATAGCGAATCTATTTTAAGATTGTTAGAAAACTACAATATAGGTTAATAGAACCCACTGTCAAAAACAAAAGGTAAACAAAACATAAACAGAAACCTCTATTAGAAACAAAAATAGAACGAAAACAGAAACTTCTGTTAGATACAGAAACAAATTGTAAACAGAAACCTCTATTAAAAATAGAACGTAAACAAAATGTAAGCAAAATATAAACAGAAACCTCTGTTGGAAACAGAAAAAGAACGTACATAGAAACCTCTATTAAAACAGAAATAGAACATAAACAGAAGTCTCTGCAGGAACAGAAAGTAAATGGAAACTGAGGCCTGTGTTTGACACAGTTTCCTTAAAACAGATTCGTCCCCAAAATGCCAGACATCTATTTCCCAGGATACAGTGGTCGAGACCTGGAGGAAACAACGCTAGAACAAAGCAAAGAATTTCCTACCTAGGCGAACCAAAAATGCACCTGAACAGTATCACTAAGAAAGTGTACAGTAATACAATGTGGAGAATTCGTGTACCTCAAAAGGCCAGAAATTGATCCTTTATATGGGCAAAATAAGACATGTCTAAAGCCAAAAGATAAATGTGAATTCAATAGAGTTGAATGATAGGAATATCAACAGTCACAACTCTTTACATTTCAGTCCATAGTTTAAGTGTTAAAAATGTCTAGCTTATTTTAGCAAAACTTAGTTATATTAGGCGCCCACTTCCGGTCCAGCATTCATGTACGTTGGTCGTGCTCGTACTCAATTTCAATGGTCCAAAGTGTATTTCTGATATGTGATTTGCACCCTCTTTCGCACGAGAGAGCCTCACAGCTATACAATTTACATATTATAAATATGTAAACATATTTAACTAAGTCATTGGATTGCAATCTTTCCAATGTGGGGTAAGCTTTTTCCAACACTTAAACCCATGTCTTATGACACATTTTGATACTAGATTTCTCATTCACCCAACACCATTTTGGACAAATAAACATATGTTTTCGAAGCTTTCGACAAAAAGAACACAAATCCAAATTCATAATTTAAGAATCGGATAGTACTCAAAGTTACGTTTAAAATTCCTATTTTTCCAACAGACACTGGGCTTCAAGGAAAATAGAATTTCCAGCACTGTAGGTAGATATATTTCCTTATGGCCAGATGAATGCAAGAAAAACCAAGACAACCAGCCATTTCAGTTTGTTTCAATCAATATAAACATACGCAAGTATGCATGAAAAATAAAGAAAATCATCCGTTTTAAGTTTTTCAAATCAATATACAACCACACAAGTATACATATAATTTGACAGTTACACAAACCAATAAAATCACCCGTATTTCAAGGTGGAGATCAACATCCTTCAAGAGCACTGGAAATGGGGCTATTGAGTTAACAAAAGTTAAGAGATGAATAGAAGAGAATACGTAAAGATCTTGTAGGAAACTAAGAATATGAAGACAGATGAGGTGAAACAACATACCCAAATTTTTTAGTACCGGCAAGATATATACATAATTGAAATAATATTCTAGCCTAAATTGGAATAGTATTTTAGACTAAATTCAATTGTTAATCTCAAATCCATTGCATATTAACAATAATAATTTAGGACAGCTTCAAAGTTTACCAAAGATTTAACCCACTTACCTTAATTCGAAAGAACTCTAAATCACGCATTATTTAAACCTTAGAATTATTTACCTTAATTAATATATATATATAGCTTTAGGAGGGAAAAATTAACCTATCACTTAATTAGTGTTATAAATATATGGTTCTAGCTTATTTTTAAGGTGAACGAAAATAAAAGCAAAAAAATAAATGAGACATCAGCGATATCAGTTTGACATCATCATTAAATCAGATGCCTAATTCTCTTAGTATGTCAGTTTTATAATACTAACTAAGCGGTAGGTTAATGAAAATAAACCTTAGAATTATTTAACCTTAACTAATCTATATATTTACAATAGTAACTAAGTGGTAGGTTAATTTTTCACGCCTAAAACTGACATACTAAGAGAATTAGGCATTTGATTTTATGATGATGTCAAACTGATATCGCTGATGTCTCATTTATTTTTTTGCTTTTATTTTCGTTCACCTTAAAAATAAGCTAGACCCATATATTTATAACACTAATTAAGTGATAGGTTAATTTTTCCCTCCTAAAGCTGACATCCCAAGGGAATTAGGAATCTAGTTCCATGATGATGTCAAACTAACGTCGTTGATATCTTATTTATTTTTCTATTGTTACTTTTCATTCACCCTAATAATGATCTATATTTTTCCACTTAAAACTGCCACACTAAGGGAATTAGGAATCTGATGTTATAATGATGCCAAGCTAATCTTACTGATGTCTTATTTATTTTTCCGTTTTTATTTTCATTCACCCTAGTAATATATATATATTTATAATACTAACTGAGTTAATTTTTTCCATCCAAAACTGGCATTCCAAATGAATTAAGAATCTGATGTCATGATGATATCAAACTGATGTCACTGATATCCCATTTATTTTTCTGATTTTATTTTCGTTTACCTCAATAATAATCTATATCTATATATTTATACTACTAACTAAGTGATGGATTAATTTTTCACGCCTAAAATTGACATCCTAAGGGAATTAGGAATCTGATTCTATCATTGATGTCTAATTTATTTTTTCATTTTTATTTTCATTCGCCCTAATAATAATAATATTCTATATCTATATATTTATAATACTAATTAAGTGGTGGATTAATTTTTCCCACTTAAAACTAGTATCATAGGGGAATTAGGAATCTGATGTCATAAAGATATTAAACTGATGTCACTAATGTCTCATTTATTTTTCTATTTTTACTTTTCATTAACCATAATAATAATCTATATATTTATATTGCTAATTAAGTGGCGGGTTAATTTTTCCGGCAAAAAATTGGCATACTAAGAAGTTGGGAATCTGATGTCATGATGATGACAAGCTGATGTCTCATTTATTTTTCTATTTTTATTTTCGTTCACCCTAATAATAATCTATATATTTATAATATTAATTAAATGATGGGATAATTTTTACCATCTAAAATTGACATTTTAAGGGAATTAGGAATCTGGTGTCATGATAATGATATCACATTTATTTTTCTGTTTTTATTTTCGTTCACCTTAATAAAAATCAGATAAAATTAATCTATATATCTATAATATAAACTAAGTAGTGGGTTAATTTTTCCTGTCTAAAACTAGCATCCTAAGAAAATTAAGAATATGACGTTATGATAACGTCAAACTAATGTCGCTGATGTCTTATTTATTTTTCTTTTTTATTTTTCTTCACACTAATAATAATCTATACGTTTATAATATTAATTAAGTGGTGAGTTAATTTTTCCCACTTAAAACTGGCATCATAAGGGAATTAGACTTCTGATGTTATGATGATATCAAGCGGATGTCCCTGATGTCGCATTTATTTTCTGTTCTTATTTTTGTTCACTCTAATAATAATCCAAATATTTATAATACTAACTAAGTGGTGGGTTAATTTTTCTTTTCTAAAGCCAACATGTTAAGGAAGAATCCGATGTCATGATGATATCAAGCTCATGTCACTGATATCTTATTTATTTTTCTCTTTTTACTTTAGTTCACCTTAATAATAATCTCATAATACTATTCGATATATTTATAATACAAACTAAGTGGTGTGTTAATTTTTCTAGCATAAAACTAGTATCCTAAGGGAATTAAGAATCTGATGTTATGATAATGTCAAACTAATATCGCGATGTCTCATTCACTTCTTGTTTTTCTTTTCTTTCACCCAAATAATAACCTATGTATTTTTAATATTAACTAAGTGGTGAGTTAATTTCTCCAGTCTGAAAGTGGCATCTTAAGGAAATTAGAAATCTGATGTTATGATAATGTCAAATTTATGTAGCTAATGTCTCATTTATTTTTCTGTTTTTATTTTCATTCGCCCTATTTATAATATATATAATTATAATATTAACTAAATGGTGGATTAATTTTTCCCGCCTAAAACTGACGAATTAGGAATATGATGTTATGATGACGTTAAGCTGATGTTGCTTATGCTTCATTTATTTTTCTGTTTTTATTTATATTCAACCTAATAATAATCTATATATTTATAATACTAATTGAGTGGAGGGTTAATTTTTCCTACCTAAAACTGACACCCAAAGGGAATGACGAATCTGATATCATTGATATCTCATTTATTTTTCTATTTTTATTTTCGTTTCCCCTAAAAATAACCAATATATTTATAATATTAACTAAGTGGTGGATTAATTTTTCCCGCGAAAAACTGGTGTCCTAATGGAATTAAGAATCTTGTCATAATGATGTTAAAATGATGTCGTTGATGTCGCATTTATCTTTCTATTTTTATTTTCATTCACCCAAACAATAATCGGATAGTACTAATCTATATATCTATAATACTAAATAAGTGGTGAGTTAATATTTTCCGCCTAAAACTGGCATCATAAGGGAATTAGGAATCTGATGTTATGATGGTGTCAAGCTGATCTCGTTGATCTCTCATTTATTTTTTTGTTTTTATTTTTGTTCACCAACCCTAATAATAATCTGTATATTTATAATACGAACTAAGTGGTGGGTTAATTTTTCCCTCCTATAACTGGCGCAATAAGAGTATTAGGAATATGATGTCATGATGGTGTTACGCTGACGTCACTGACATCTAATTTATTTTTCTATTTTTATTTTCATTCACCATAATAATAATCTATATATTTTTAAAACTAACAAAGGGGTGTGTTAATTTTTCCCGCTTAAAACTTGCATCGTAAGGCAATAAGGAATCTGACGTTACAGTGATGTCAAGCTTATGTCGTTGATGTCCCAGTTATTTTTTAGTTTTTATTTTCATCCACCGTAATAATAATCTATATAAATATAACACTATCTCGATGGTGGGTTAATTTTTCCCGTTTAAAACTGGTATCTTGAGGAATTAGGAATCTGATGTCATGATAATGTCAAGTTGATGTCATTGATGCCTCATTTATTTTCTTTTTTTCATTCACCCTAATAATAATCTATATTTATATATTTATAATACTAACTAAGTGGTAGGTTACATTTTCCCGTCTCATACTAACATCATAAGGGAATTAGGAATCTGATATTACAAAGTTCAAGCTGATGTCACTGATGTGTCATTTACTTTTCGATTTTTATTTTCGTTCACCCTAATAATATAAATTTATAATACTAACTAAGTGGTGGGCTAATTTTTCCAGTCTAAAACTGAAATCTTTGGGGAATTAAAAATCTGATGTCATATTAATGTCCAGCTGATGTCACTGGTATCTCATTTAATTTTCTGATTCTATTTTCATTAACCTTAATAATATATATATATATATCTTTATAATACTAACTAAGTAGCGCGTTGATTTTCCCGCTTAAAACTAGCATCTTAATAGAATTTGGAATCTGATATTATGATAATGTCATGCTGGTGTTGTGGATGTCTCATTTATTTTTCTACTTTTATATTCATTCATCATAATAATAATCGTCTATATATTTATAATATTAATTGGGTGGTGCGCTAATTTTTCTAGCCTAAAACTGGCATATTAAGGGAATTAAGAATCTGACTTCATGATAATGTCATACTAATGTCACTGATGTCTCATTTATTTTTTTGTTATTATTTTTTTCACACTGATAATAATTGGATAATACTAATCTGCATATTTATATTACAAACTAAGTGGTGAGTTAATTTTTCCCGTCAAAAATTGACATCTTAAGAAATTAGGAATCTGATGTTATAATAATGTCAAGTTAATGTCGATGATATCTCATTTATTTATTTTTTTCCTTTTATTTTTGTTCACCCTAATAATAATCTATATATTTATAATACTAACTAACTGGTGAGATTAACTTTTTCCGCCTAAAACTGTCATCCTAAGGGAATTAGAATTTGATATCGTGATGATGTCAAGTTGATATAACTGATATCTTATTTATTTTTCTATTTTTATTTTCATTAACCCTATTAATAATCTATATATTTATAATATAAGTAAGTTGTAGGTTAATTTTTCCCGCCTCAAACTGAGATCCTAAGAGAATTAGGAATCTGATGTCATGATGATGTCAAGCTGATGTCGTTGATGTCCCATTTATTTTTTGGGTTTTATTTTCGTTCACTTTAATAATAATCTATATCTTTATCTATATACTTATAATATTAACTAAATGGTGGGTTAATTTTTCTTTCCTAAAACTGGTCTCCTATGGAAATTAGGAGTCTAATGTTATGATGATGTTAAGTTGATGTTGCTGATACCTCATTTATTTCTCTATTTTTATTTTCTTTCACCTTAATAATAATTTGTATATTTTTAATATTAACTAAGTGGTGGGTTAATTTTTTACCTAAAACTAGCATCCTAAGGGGATTCAGAATCTGATATTATGATGTTGCAAAATGATGTCGTTGATGTCTCATTTATATATATATATATATATATTTTGCTTTTATTTTCATTTTCCCTAATAATAATCTTATATATATATTTATTTATAATACTAACTAAGTGGTGAGTTAATTGCTCTTCCGATCTCTAAAACTGATATCGTAAGGGAATTAAGAATTTGATGTCATGATGAGATCGCTGATATCTTATTTATTTTTCTGTTTTTATTTTCATTCGCCCCTAATAATAATCTATATTTTTAAGAAACTAACTAGGCAGTTGGTTAATTTTTCTCGTTTATAACTGGCATCCTAAGGGAATTAGGAATCAGATGTCATGATAATGTCGCTGACGTCTCATTATGATAGCATACTTTTGGGTTTTTATTTTTGTTCACCCTAATAATAATCAGATTATACTAACTAAGTAATGGGTTAATTTTTTCATTTTGCATTGTAATTTTTAATTATCTATTTTTCTGCTCGCTTTAATCTTTTTTTTTTCAAATATTCATAATTTTTTTGTTACCTCTTTTAATTTTACATTGTAATTTTTAATCATCTCTCAGTTATTGAGGCTAAACTTTTGGCGTTTGGAGATACTTTAGATTTCGATTAACCAAGTAAGTGCGTCGGTCAAATTCTTAATTATCTCTTTCCCTGTGTTTAAGTGGGTAAGTGCTATAATTAAATTCATGATTTTCTCTTTCTTTTTATATTTGAATAATCAAAGCAACCTTCAGGCTGCCTAATCGGGTAAGTATATAAGTAGTTATTTATTTATATATATATATATTTACCAGTAATCGATCAATTTATGTAGAATATCAATTTTCCAAATAGTTGCACATATTTTTATTTTAGTTAATTTTTTAGTTCGAGTGATCTGGTGATGAATATATATCATTTTTATTTTTTATCATTTAATTAATTGTTAGCTTTAGTTTGTTTTAGAGATGTGTATGTGTTTTCCGTGTAACGCACGAGTAGATTAACTAATTATAATGATGTTAAGTGACAAACTAAAGCTAACAATTAATTTATCTTAATTGTTAGCTTTAGTTTTGTCATTTTATTTTTTGACATTAATTTAGATAAATGATATTGTACGAAATAGTTGCTAGTCGGGCTGCGTCACCTGCTAGTTGGGCTGCGTCACCTATTTTGAAAATATTTTTTATTTGAAACAAATAAAGTCAGATAGCATGAAGATGATATAAATTAATAATAAAGTATTTCATATATTTTTAAAGAAAAGTAGTTGTAATCTATTTATTAATATTTTTGGTGGGAAACATTAAGAAAAAATTACAATTATATTTTTCAATTAACTTAAACTAACGATGTATATAGATGTTTAATTAATTAAATATTCAATTAAGACAATTCATAAAAAATTAAAAGTTTCAAAAAGAAACTTATTATCCAATTAAGATGGGTAATCCCTCATTCATATTTATTTCTATTGTTTTATTATTATTTGACAAATACGTGTTATCAATTAAGTTTTTTATTCATATTAATTAATTTTCATTATTTTATGAATTATAAACTACAAATATTTTAATCACATGGGCACTTATCCATCATTGCTTAATCAAATTTATCTGTAATTTAAATAATTAAATGATGATAAATACTTGTTAATTATTAAATTGAACAGTGAATCTTATTTCAAAAAATTAAAAGGATAAAGCAAAATAGAATAAAAAATTAAAAAAATTGAAAAAATAATAATACCATTCGGGTTGCCGCAATAGGAAACAAAAGAACAAAAAAAAACCTTATTAATAGATTTTTTGCCAGAAAATTGCAGTACAAAGGTAGAGTAGATTAATTTACTTATATATATATATATGTATGCACATATATATGTGTATATATAGAGATTAATTTAAAGGAGCTAGTCCTAACTATGTATGACTAATTTTAAGTAAAAACTGGTCCGAATTCCATTATTAGACAATAATTTTCTAAAATAGCACCCTCGGACATAATGATAGTGATTCGAATGTTCGAAAATTTTTGTCCCATTAGAATCTTATAAACCTGCAACAGCCCATTGTGATTTGCATATATATATATATATAATAACAAGCTCGTAAGCGTCACTATCTTCATCTAATTAGATCAAATATCAAATGGAGAAGCAATGCATAGTTTTCTTGCTTTACTCATTCGTGATTATCAACGTGGCAACGCAAGTTGTTGAGGGCTTTAGAGAAAGACCAAAAGCCATTGAGAAGCAGTTCGAAAAGCCTCCGCTAGCAAAGAAAAGGCCATGGCCGAATCTAAACTACTTGAGTCAGTCAAAGAATGGTATCACAACTT
The DNA here is from genome assembly GCA_963692815.1 of Nyctanthes arbor-tristis. NCBI lineage: Eukaryota > Viridiplantae > Streptophyta > Magnoliopsida > Lamiales > Oleaceae > Nyctanthes > Nyctanthes arbor-tristis. Next base: position 2,639 of record CAVNYN010240965.1, on the reverse strand, counting down.
CGGTTCGGCTTCCCAAAAAGATTCAGGCCGACTATTGAAACAGATCGGACTCTGAGTTTAGAGTCCGACTACTAATTACGGGAGGCCATGAGTATTTTAAAATACATGATCCCTTATGATTGGCAGTCTGGCTCCGAACTTGGAGTCTAATCTGTTTCTACAGAAAATTTACAAAAAGATTCACTTTTTTATTCAAGATGTTATTGGCGGTCTGAACTTAACAATACTAAGCGTAGCCGAATGTAGTATCACAACTAATTCGGCCACGTACTTTGGGCTAATCAACATAATAGACGATCTTATCACAGAAAGTCCCAAGCCCGATTCAAAGAAATTGGGCGGGGCTCAAGGAACCTTCTGGTATGCAGACCTCAATAACTTTGCGGTACAATTGGTAATAAACACTGTCTACACAGAAGGAGAGTATGCGGGCAGCATGATTAGCGTTTTGGGAAGAAATCCGATATTTCAAGAGTACTGTGAGTTGCCGATTGTTGATGGGACCAGTATTTTTCAAAATGCACGAGGCAAGCACTTAATTAGGAGCTAGTTTATTGTGTAGACAGATAATCGATTACTTACAAGTGTGAAAAATTATTCTGCAAATTACTAACGAAAATATATTAGGCCAAAATAATTGCTGAGGCAACTGATTAGAGAAAATATAACTAATCATATTCTTAGTTGGAAACTAAAAAATCATCAGTGTCAAAAGTAGTATGAGAACTTTTATATTCGATCTATGATTTTATACGCTAAAAAGAATTTGTAAGTTATTAAAAAAAGGGGAAAAAGGGAAGAAAGAAAAGGAAGGCAAAATTAAAAGTTTGTTAAAATATTAATGAAAATGATCACCCACATACGTCTGGCGGGCTACACCTCCAGATGTCCGATGTGGATTAATCAAAATGCTAATGTTTCCTTGTAATTTATGTATTATTACTAGATTTTTACCTGTGCGTTAGAGGAAAGATATCTTATTTTTAATGAATTATGATAAGTAATAAGTAAAAATAAATTTTCGTCTCTATTGATTCTATCTTACGATAATTATAATAGAAAGTAAATTAGATGCGTGACACTCAAATGTACATGCATGTCTCCTGGAGGTAAGTCTCATGTGTCTTCCTCTGTATACCATTTCCTCTATATACTGTTTCCATATATTAAGAAAACTCATATCTTGAGCTTGGATTTTCAAGATGGGATATTTCCTTTAAAAGAAAGTAAATCAAAAACAATTAATCTGATCTAACATCATATGGTATGACATCATATAGTGTCATATACTCATGTGGTGTATATTGAAACACACCGTATGGGAAGCACAACCATATAGTCTGTCCCAATACATGTTACATGGCGATATGACACCATATAGTGTCATATATCATAGTGTTAAATCATTTTTTAATTAAATGACATCAGTAAAACAAATAAATTTATTTGTCCTGTGATACACAACGAAAGAGGGAATACATAGTATGAAATGACTGTTAGCTCGATGGTATTGTGTAGCAACATATATTTTTTTAATTTTTTTACAAATATATTAGATTATCACAGATAATGTTAACTATAAAATCATATTCATCATAATAAAAGAAGATTAATTAATCACAAATAATAAATTAATATGAAGAAGTCACAGTTTGATAACATATAATGAAACTGATAACTATTAATATCTATACTAAAAAAGTAAATAACGAATAGAAGGAACAAAATCGAATAAGGACTCGTCATCATCAATTTCATTAATTGTATGGTGGATGAGGATTCGTCAATATGAGAGAGAAATGCCAAGAAAATATTTAGATAATTACCAAAAATTAAAAACTAAAAAGTAAAAAGGATAAACATGAAAGTGCATAGATGTATTGAACATATTATATGCATGGATTCTCATGGCGCAATGTTTAAATAGTAACACGTTTATATCATCGTATGGACACAATTAATAATGCTGGAAAGGTAAAACTTAATATTAATTTTCCCTAATATACTTTTTTATTTATTAAATATTACACTTTAAATAAATACTATTTTATTGATTATAATGCACATTAAATAGGGGTATAAAAAATTAATATTCTAACTATTAAAAAAATTAATATTCTAATTATTTTTTAATAAGAAATTTGACTATATTTTGAGATAGATGAAAAAGGAAAATTAGATCATCTTTGTAAGAAAGATCTATTATTGTAATTATTAATAAAAGATAAGGGCAAATGATTAACTACGTTAAGACTTAGAGTCCATTTGGCATTGATTATAAACCAAATGGTTTGTAACACATTTTGAATGGTTAAATTTTAAAGACATATGGTTTAATTTAATTGGTTAAATTTTGAAAAGTTGTTATTTGATGTGTTTTAGGGGTGAGGTGTCAATGAGAAAATTTGATAAGTGTCTCAAAAATTTAAAATTCAAAATGTGTGATAAATCATCTAGTTTATAATCAATGCCAAACGGACCCTTAAAAATCATTGAGCAATAATAGATGTTTGGGCCTTAAATCTTTAACGTGCACCTTTTCCTACAGTAGTTTTATTTTGGTGAATGCTACACCATGATTTTTGTCAACAAGATTTTGGAGGGGAAAGAGAGGAGAAATGCACACATAGTTGAAGAGG
>CAVNYN010240964.1:0-18984 GCA_963692815.1 Nyctanthes arbor-tristis | reverse complement strand
TTTCCCACACGACGCTCTTCCGATCTTTTAGGGCACGGATTTTATTCTCTCCTAGAGGGTTTTTAGACCTTATAAAGAGGTCAATCCTAGTTTTAAGGACGGATATAATACAGAAAACACCATAGAAAAATGGGAGAAACACAAGACCCTTGGAGACTTGGAAATCAAGTTTGAGATTCAAGAAGGAGAAGCATGATGCAAGAGTTCTTCATCTTAATTAAGATCTAATTACATGGCTTATGTGCTTTATTTTATTTGTGTTTTTCATTCATGATATGTAATTGCTTTTAAGTTAGGACGAAAAATGTAACCTAGTTGGGACCATAGTCATATTTTTATGCTGAATTTATGTAATTAATTCTTATGTTAAATTCTTATTGGTATATTATTTTATCTTCATCTTTTTGGCTAATAGATGAATGAATCTATAGATCTTTATTGAACTTGAGAGAGGAATATTTAAGTTAGCTTATGCAATAAGAATCGTTAGTTGAGACAAGACAGAGAGATTTACTTGTGGCTAATGTGGTCACCATAGGTTGATGAACTTCGAGGAAGCTTACATGAATCTCTTGTTGATTAATACATTTAAAATGGTCGATAACGCGCTTACTTAGAGATAGGTGATGAGGCCTAATTAAATCGGATTAACTAGTTTTGAGATGGGTAGTTAATTAATTTCGTGATATTACGACTAGGTGGTCCAATTATGGTAAAGTCGTGAGTCCTGACACATATCCATTATATAACTCCCTCTAAATCCTTGTATGCATTTTATTTGCTTAATTGTATTAACTTGCTATTTTTTTCGCTTATTAATAAAACTCAAGATTTGATCATTAAAATAAAGTTTGAACTAATAATTTCGGTACAGAATCCGATCCTCGTAAGAACGATAACCCGGACTCATTGTCCACTATATTACTTGTTCGACCCGTACACTTGCGGATTTCACATACATATTCTACAGAACAAGTTTTTGGCGCCGTTGCTGGGGATTGAGATTGAAATCGGTACCATTTAGTTCTAGCTTTACTTTGAAATTTTTTTTATTGGTTCGTCTTGTTTACTTCAGGATGGATGATGGTTATGATTGGTGCTCAAACACTGGCTTGTCTATGAAAACAATTAAGGCGCATGGAGAATGGATGAATGGTTTACCAGCCCAATTGAAGTAATATGAGAAGAAATTTGAGAGTCCGATGTTAGAAACTGATTTAGTGTGTGATTATTGCTGTGCAAATCATGCACTAAGTGATTCTCCTATTGCACATCTTGCGTCCCTAGTGGATCTAATGTGTGAATTTTGTGGTGAATAGTATGAATTAAATAATTGTCCATATGTGCATTTAGCTCTACAACAGCACAAGCAGGTAAAATTTTTTAGGAATGATAAAGGACAACAAGATGAAATCTCTCAAGTTATCAACTATTCTAATACTCCCTATGAAGAGAAAGTGCCTCCATTACAAAAGAAGAACATGAGAACGATGAGAAAGTGGTCTTAGAAGAGCAAGCTCCAAAAATCACTTTTTATGATGGGGCAATCGTCAAGCAATCCTCAGATTTCAAGTGTTTGAAAATTGATTTTGTGATCCAATCTGATGAGGAGGTTGAATTTTTCATAGTACAATTTTGAGATCAACAAAGATGCCAGTCCATAATTACATGAAAAGAACACAGTAAATTTTTTGGGAAAACTTGAAGACGAGAATAGAGTCAATATTGGCAAGCTATGCAGGGCATCAAAAGCTCTATTTAAAGTTCCCTAAAAATTATTTCTTATAGTCAAGCTCTAGACTATAAATAAAGCACTGAGTACAATAAATAAAGCACTAAACATGAGGCAACGCATTGTTTTATGTTGTTGCATTGCATTGTATGTAGATTCTAGGACTTACATTAGAAATTAGGACACGTTTCCTTTATCTTGTCTATATTTAAATTTTAATTGCTAGGAATCATGGTTGTCCTATTTTTTTATTTTGATAGGCTTTTCTCCTACTCTATCCGCCCTATTAGATCACCATCCAAACTTACCATCAGCCATACTCCGGGAGTCCTAAAACCTTTTCGCCTTATTTTTGTTATTTTGTATCTGCATTGGGACAATATAGAATTCAAGTGTGGGAAAATGACTACATGTGATTTATGTTACTTGGCTGATATGTATTTTCGCAATCTCTTGGTCTATATTTAACATAAATTTGATCAAATTGTGTAAGTTGCAAAATTATAGTTCGTAAGGAAAAAAATTTTGTGTCTGGTTGTTGCCGTGTTTAGTGAAAAAAGTTATACAAGTTGTTATGTTTTGTGTTTGGAGAAAAAACTATTGTGTTCTGTGTATATGTGAGAAAGCAACCATGATTCTAAAGTACTGGATTTAACTGGAGTATAGCTTTGTTAGAATTAGGATCTTAGGCAATGCTAGAAAAAATAAAAAATAGAAAAATTGGAAAATTTGATTTGTGGTTTTAGCCTGAAGAGATTCATAACACAATTGAATTAGCGAACTCGCGCCTTCTATTTATTTACTTTGCCTAGAACTGGTTATGGCTAGATTAGATTGACAAATTTAACCTGGTGAGATTTTGAGCCTTAGACTGACACATCTTTATTAGTCTCACTATCTTTGTTCATGTATGATATTCTTCCATGGGTTTGCGTTCTAAAACTTGCTTTATTTCTCTTTGAGACTGTATTGTTACATGCATATCATAAAAATAATTAAGGCACTCTTTCTTGATTAATCATTTTAGTCAAAAAGCCTACCTTATCAATTTATTCTCTTTTGCATAACCCCTTTGAGCTTAATGGCCTATTTTTTTCTTTACATCCCTTAATACTAGCCTTAAGCCGGAAAAAACTGTATATATCCTTGCCTTACCAATAGCTAGTGGATTGTTGATTGATTTTGTTGCATGGGGTGAATAAGAAATAATGATATTTTGGCTAGTGTGGTTTGTTATATAAAATGATGAAAGAGTAGATGAAACTGAAGGTTGAAAAAATAAGCAGCAAGAAGGAAGAAGAATGGGAAAAAAAAGGGTCAACAATTGAACGAAAAAAAGGAGCGAGAATGATGAAAGGAGAACAAAAAAGAGAGAAAATTGACAATGAGAAAAAAGAAAGGAAAACAAATAGAAAGGGAAGTTTCTTGCAAAGAAAAGAAAATTTGTGAAAGAATGAAGTGAGAAAAGGGTTGTTTCCTTTTAAAATAAGGGCTTGAGTTACCTTTGAAAGTTGAGATATGTTATTCTTGTAAAGGTAATGCTAGAAGTTTTGAAAGAATGAAGGGAGTAGTAGTTTCACTTGAGGAATGTTCTTGAAGATTATGAATTTGTGTTCCACTAGTCCAACGGCTTATTAGCCCCACTTCCTAAATTTTTCCTACCTTAACCCTTAGCCATGTTACAACCTTTAAAGTCCTTTTGATTTTGTGTCATGCATGTTTATCTAAGTGGTAGAGAATGAGAAATCTTGTAAGCCTATGGTCGAGTTCTCCGATGGATAGAATTTTGAGCGTAAACACTTAACCTTTAAACACTTGAGTGAAAAGTGAACTTATCCGTGATAGTCAGCCTGTCCGGGTTATGTTATTTCAGGTACAAGCTTGTTTTATGATTCTAGTGGTTGCTTGAGGGCACTTGTTCATGACATTTTATGAGTTTCAAAGGGTTAACCAGCACTTGAAATAGAAAAAAGTGAAAAATTCTCAAAACTCTTGCACTGCTTAGGAGACTTTTTATTAGGCAGGTTTACTCCAAACTGATTATAAGAAAGGAGATTTTGAGTTGCTATCTCTTATCTGATGAAAGTTAAAATATTGTGTTTTTTGTTCTGTATTGTTCGTTGTTCAAGGACGAACAATGGTTTGAGTGTGGGGAAATTTGATAAGTAATTATTTGTGACATTTAATTCCTTTAAATGTGTTGTTAATTAAGTGATGTTGTTTTTAAAAGTTTGTATTTACGTTTAAGTTGGTGAATTACAAGTTAAAATCCAAGCTGAAGTCAACTTAGGTGAATTCAGATCAATTGAGCACAAATTACAATGTCCAAGGGTCAAAACGAATAAAATTAAAAGATGAAGGATGGAGTTGCAGCAGTTAAATGGCATGCGGCCACATGTCTCGGCCATGCAGCCGCATGCGTGACCAGAATACAGGCTGGGAAATTATATGGCCCTCATGTGACTATTGTGCACCAACATGAGGCCTATTTCAGGAAACAGAATGCGCGGTAGGAGACCCATGTGGCCGTATGGTTACTTTGTGCGGCCACTTAGACTGGTTTTCGGGAATTTATTTTATTTTCCTATTTCAATTAGAACTCTTTTATAGTAAATTTAGGGCACAAATTTCATTCTCTCTTGGAGGGTTTTTAGACCTTGTATAAAGAGGTCAAACTTAGTTTTGAAGAGGAAGGACATAATATAGAAAACACCATAGAAAAAGGAGAGAAACACAGGACCTTTGGAGGCTTGGAAATTAAGTTCGAGATCCAAGAAGGAGAAGTTTGGTACAAGAGTTCTTCATCTTAGTCAAGATCTAATTACCTGGGTTATGCGCTTTATTTTATTTGTGTTTATTATTCATGAAGTTTAATTGATTTTAAGTTAGAACGGACGATGTAACCTAGTTGGGACCATAGTCATATTTTTTATGCTGAATTTACGCAATTAATTCTTATTTTATATTCTTATTGATATATTGTTTTCTCTTCATTTTTTTGGCCAATAGATGAATGAATTTATAGACATTTAGTGAACTCAAGAGAGGAATATTTAAGTTAGCTTATGCAATAGGAATCATTAATTGAGACAAGACAAAAAGATTTGCTTGTAGTTAGTGCGGTCACCATAAGTTGAACTTTGGAGAGGCTCACGTGAATAGATTGTTGATTAATACATTTAAGAGAGCTGATAACGCGCTCAATTAGAGATAGGTGAGGGGCCTAATTAAATAGGATTAACTAGCTTCGAGAGGTGTAGTTGATTAATTTCATGAGATTCGATCCTTAACATAGATTAATTGTCACAAGACTAAGTGGTCCAATTATGGTGAAGTTGTGAGTTCTGACACATATCCATCATATAACTTCCTCTAAATCTTTGTATGTATATTATTTGCTTAATTGTATTAACTTGTTATTTCATTTTTGCTTATTAATACAACTCAAGATTTGATCATTAAAATAAAGTTTGAACTAACAATTTTGGTACTCAATCTGGTCATCATGGGAACAATGACTTGGACTCATTGTCTACTATATTACTTGTTCGACCCGTAGACTTGCAGATTTCACACACATATTCTACCAAACAGTGAGCTAAGTCTGTGGGCTTCTGCTTAAGGCGAGCTAAGTCTATGGGCTCTCAGTTAAGGCGAGCTAAGTCTGTGGGCTCCAGATTTAAATGAGCTAATTATGCGCATATTTTTCATGTTTCTATAAATCACATACAGCACATACATAAGCACATAATATATAACATCATACTTTTCATAAATGTGCGCATATAACTTCGAAAATAACTTTAGTAAGGAATCTAATGAGTGTTTCGTCCCTTTATTTCAAAATATTTCGGGTCCTGGAATTGGCAGCGACTCGAGAGGGGATGATAATTGAAAGGAAAAAAGGAATAAATTTTTAATTATTAATGTTTTTTTGGTTATCTGAAAATTATTAATGTTGTTATTATTCCAAAGTTCAAATATTTTGATATTATTGACCATGGTAGTTTTTGAGATTACTAGACGTTGATTGTGATGAAATGTTAAGTTGTTTATTTTAAATAAGAAAAAAAAAAAAAAAGAACTTCCGCACCTATTCATATAAATGTTTTTAATTTCCACACTTTTAAAGAAATAGAAAAGAAGTTTTGTAATGCATAGGGTACCGAGAACTCCAGGCGTTTGGTATCAGAGCCAAGTTTACATTTCTGTAGACTCGCTTAAAGAATACTTTTGAAAAGAAGTTTTATAGCGTCTCGGGTGCCTAGAACTAAGAGCGTTACATCTACTCCCATTAACGCTCGAAGAAAAACCCAGAACGACTAAGGATAGTAGCAAGAACAAAGGCAAAAGGTGAAATAAAAAAAACCACTAGTTGTTTTCCTTCAAAGAAAATCCCTAAAAAATGGAACCTTAACAATTAGAATTTTCTCCTTCCAAAAAAAAAAAGGTTAGAATTTCGTATATGCCTCTTTCTTGCTGGGAATATTTGGATCTTAGATTTTAATAGACAATAGAATAAGACAAAAACTAGAGCTTTTGGGTTATCATTTATGAATTTGGGACTACAAAATGGAAACATAGGCACTGTATGGATAATGAATGTCGGGAAACGATTAGAAAAATGGTGACACTATAGGTACGATAGAAGGCGGTGACATGTGTCCCAGATTGAAATTGAGTTGTACCATCAACAAAATAAATTGTAGCATTTACCTTAGCCTCTTAATATAGTAGGATGGTGTAAATTTGCTTTAGTTTCATTTTACTAATTCGCTCAATTTTGAAAGCAACAACAGCCTATTTATAGACATCTTCATGTTTGTTGATTCATTCTATCAAAATCAATTATCAAAGGCAGAGCTAAGCGAAGGCTTTGCTAGGCTGAATTTTAGCTGGCCTGAAAAAAAAATTTTAAAGGATGCAAAATGTATAACCCACTCTTCCTTATTATGTTACTTACCAAGTGACTTGGTGAAGTTATTTTGAGAGTTTTCTTGTAATTCTTTGTGGTTCATTCAAAAGGTAAAAATTTTAAAAATGATATTCAACCATATGTATGGTGGGACTACTCCGTTAAATGCACACGTGCCAAAAGATTATTATACAACAAATGACGCCTATACCAATGACTTTTGTTGCCGTTATAGGCCAAAATGTCGTCGCCACAGACCTATTGTGACAGTTTTTTGTGGCGACGAGGTCATTAGTATAGACCTATATCAATAGACATATAGTGAGGATATTTTAGCCTATTGCGGCAAAATGTATAGCGATGAGTTGAATGTCGCCGCTATAAATTTTTTATCATTAATTGTTTTTTGAAAAAAAAAATTTACCGACCCACGAACAATGACCTGGCCCGACCTGAACCGACCCACTCTATAGCCCGGCCCACTACTATCCATATTTAATTGAACTCATTTTGTTAACTCCCAAGATTCGAACCTATACCCATCATCTTCATAGGTAACGCACTTCGCCAATTAGACTAACTCAAGTTTTAATTAATATTTTATATTTATAATACATATTATATAGATCATTACAACTATAGTGACGAACATATTACCTATAGCAATAACTTAGCATCAGTAAATATAAGAACAAAGGAAAGAAATCTTCCCGCCAATCATATAGCGACGACTTTTATGTGTCGTCACTATAGACGGCAATATACAACGGTGACATGACTACTCGTCCCTATAGACACAGTCTATAGTGATACATTATAATATCACGGCTATAGAGTGAAGACTACTGCGATGACTTAATGTCGCCGCTATAGCCAACGCTATAGCAATGACATTTGATTTCATCACAAATATCACCGCTATAGCTCATGTTTCTTGTAGTGATTACAGAAATCTACATAGAATGAGCCCCTGTATGTGGAGCCCATATAGTTGTTCCAATAATCCCCCGCTCTATATTTGTGAGAGATTATCGCTGATAGAAAATTAGGCATAGTAAACTTAGGGATTATTTTTCTAGTATCACTTAGGTCGGACCAAAGAGTCTTGTAAAGAAAAATAGTACCTAGCAAGTTAAGATTTCTTGCGTTCTTTGTAGGTTGGGCGAATCGTAGAAATTGGTAGATGCAGTAAAACTTGTGAAATTTATCTTGTAATACTTGGAGGACGGATTTGATTAATGAAAATTCTATATGATTTTAAATGACTCTTTATATAATGGAAAGCTTCGGCAGTCTATTAAATTTGTCATTGTCTTTATTTTTCTTGTCTCAATTAAGTTCTTTAAATAACGATCTTGTGACCAGAAATAGGAAAGAATTTGCCTTAATTCTAAACAGTGACATCCGAGAGTCAGGTTGTTCAAGACGGATCACAGGAAAGATATTATAAAGTACAAAGTAGCGAGAATCATATTTAACTTGTGGCTAGAACAAGTATGGAATTTCTTGATTCTAGTTCGATGATTTAAAGCTTTCAAAGGAAAATGATCCTCTTGTTTTGACGAAGTTGCTGAAATCAATACAAATGATAGTAATGGGAAGATTTTAATTTGAAGACCAAAAGCAGAATGTAGCTTCATGCATCTAGCCAGGAATGTCCATGTAAATATTCATAGAATATTTATTGTGAAGAAGTTGTAGCATCAATTTGGAGATATGTATTCGGCAATGGGTTCTTCAAATCATTTACACCTAAAATAATGGTTTAATTCTTTGGAAAGTGATACATGTATGAAAATTCTAAATAAGATCGTTTGTGATCCAGTGGTTATTTGAGTTGAAATTGATGATATAGGTAAATTGTTCAAATGGACTCTTTCATTGCTTGATGCTGAATGGTCCATGGAAAAGAAAACAACTTGTTGATGTTGTAGACTGTCTGGCCACATGAGAAAATATTGTCCAAGTGGATCAAGTCCAGCTATTATTCGAATTTGGACAATCTAACTCTCTTAGTGCGAGGACAGTAGAGATGTTCTTTGAGGTAAGCATATACATTTTCATTCCGTATTGCTAGGTGCCATGATAAAATATGTATGTTACTTCTAGTGGTTGTATTTACACACAGGCATTGATTAGCAGTGATACGAGGTGTGTAGTTGTAATAATGACAATAGCTAATAAGCTCTCTAGAAAGCCAAAAAAAAAAGAGTTACATCACAAATATCAACAAGTTTGTTTGGACGTTGAGCCGAAGAAATGCTTAGAATTTGTTGTTATTTCTAAATTGTTATACTCATGTCCCTGCCTAATTATTTCTCAAGTATCGTGTACAAGATAGAAGAAGAGCAGATGAATATTTTGCCTTATTTCTGGTGAGGTAGATATTGTTGGGTATATTAACAAAAATAATCCAAAATTGAAAACGAAAGAAGTAGGAGTTTTTAGAGGAAAAAGAATCTAAATCCTAAAAAGAATTGTGTTGCCTTCCAGGTTTATTAACATTTTCCTCTTCTTTGATGTAGTAATGAGTTGAGGGAAAAATTAGTGAGTCTAGAACCTTGAGAGTTTTCTTGTAACTCTTTATAATTTATTCAAATGGTACAAAATGAAGTGTGGTAAAATTCGTGGTTATTTTTTAGTATCACTTGCATTGGGTCTGAGAGTCTTGTGAAGAAAAATAATAGCCTAACATCTTGGGATTTCTTGTGTTCTTTGCGGGTTGCGCAAAGGTAGAAATTAGCAAATGCGTTAAAACTTATGATATTTTTCTTATAATACTTGGGGATGGGTTTGGCGAGTGAAGTTCTATGTGATTGTAAGCAACTTTTTATCTAGTGGAAAGTTTTGAAAGTCTATTAAATTTGTCTTTATCTTTTATTTTTTTGTCTCAAATAGATTCTTTGAACAATGATCCTACTGACATAATTCAAGAATTTGTCTTAATTCCCGACATTATTAACTTGTGACTTCTATTAATTTATTTGATGAAATTTATTCTGTGTGAAAAAACAAAAGTTCGATTTTATAAATATGTTATTCATGGTCAAGGTTAATTAAAATATCAACATTAAATATCTGTAATTGCCTAAAAAAAATAAGCAATTCTAGGGAGACATGAAATGAGGACATTTATAAGTGACATTTTTATGTGGCACACATTCATTGGGTGATGATTATATGGCTACTTTTCATCATCTAATACAAGTGTGTCACATATGAATGTCACCTATAAATGTCCTCATTTCATGTGTCCCTATAATTTTTGAAAAAAAATAGAAGAAGAAGAAGGTGACCAATCAATCCAATGCCTTGCACTGTACTTTTACTCTAAAGTCAAAGTAAAAACTAAAACGCCAAAACTTGGAATGGATCTACTGTTGGGTTGCCTTAAAGCGATATTACCGATTATAAACATGATCCTAAAAAACACATCTTCATATATCAATCCAATGCCTTGCACTGTACTTTTACTCTAAAGTCAAAGTAAAAACTAAAACGCCAAAACTTGGAATGGATCTACTGTTGGGTTGCCTTAAAGCGATATTACCGATTATAAACATGATCCTAAAAAACACATCTTCATATATCAATCCAATGCCTTGCACTGTACTTTTACTCTAAAGTCAAAGTAAAAACTAAAACGCCAAAACTTGGAATGGATCTACTGTTGGGTTGCCTTAAAGCGATATTACCGATTATAAACATGATCCTAAAAAACACATCTTCATATATCAATCCAATGCCTTGCACTGTACTTTTACTCTAAAGTCAAAGTAAAAACTAAAACGCCAAAACTTGGAATGGATCTACTGTTGGGTTGCCTTAAAGCGATATTACCGATTATAAACATGATCCTAAAAAACACATCTTCATATATCAATCCAATGCCTTGCACTGTACTTTTACTCTAAAGTCAAAGTAAAAACTAAAACGCCAAAACTTGGAATGGATCTACTGTTGGGTTGCCTTAAAGCGATATTACCGATTATAAACATGATCCTAAAAAACACATCTTCATATATCAATCCAATGCCTTGCACTGTACTTTTACTCTAAAGTCAAAGTAAAAACTAAAACGCCAAAACTTGGAATGGATCTACTGTTGGGTTGCCTTAAAGCGATATTACCGATTATAAACATGATCCTAAAAAACACATCTTCATATATCTTGTTGAGTGAAAATTTGATTGCCAGCCCATTGGCGAAAAAATTTCTAATTCCACCCACATGGTAAAATTTTCATGCTACAACTTCCTAAGTTTAGCAAGTTTTGTCCAAAAAAATTGCTTATTGTTCAAAAATTTCTTGTTCTAACTAGAAATTTGTAATTTAGATTTTTTTTTAGAATTATGCACATATTTGATCACTCAACCTTTTTGCTTATTTCAATAACTATGTTCATGTCTTTTAGCACTTCAAATTCTAAATCTTAGAAATATGCTAGCATAATTTATCATCTCAACTTTGCACTTACTTCAATAACTATGATAATCTCTTTTAGACTTCAATTTTTGCCCCTGATAACAGCTTCATGAAAAAATCTGTAGTTTGTTCTTTAGCCCTGCCTACAATGCATGAGCTTTAGTGCTTTATTTACTTCCTTGACGAAATGATACTTTATGCCAATGTGCTTGTCATGCTGTGAAATACTGGATTTTTCACCATTGTTATTACTGACTTGCTATCACACTAAATATATAAAAAGCAATTTATGGCTCTCCCAAGTCTTCAAATATGCACTCTACATTTTAGCCATATAAGCCGTTATCATTGTTATTGTTATGTATTCTACTTCAGTTGATGATTGTGCTATTGTTGGTTGTTTCTTTTATGCCAAAGAAAATGGCTATATGCCTTGTGTGAAAGCATAAAGTGAGGTGCTTTTCATATCATCCACTGATCCTCCTGAGTCAGAGTCAATATATTTATGTTGCCTTGAGTCATGGGTAGATCCATACTATCTACGATATTCTTTGTTCCTTGTAGATACCTGAGCACTCTCTTAGTCGTTCCATGATGAACCTGGCTTGAGTTCTGCACAAATCTTGGTAGCAAGCTTGTCACCTACATCATGTCTAGCCATGAATAGTTAGATATAGTAGACTCTCAAATCAAACTCCAATAAACTAAGCAATGTGCCTTGAGGTTGCTATTTTCTTCGTGAGTGCCTTGTTATTGTGTAATGTTGCTACACTTGCACCCAACCGGTCCGGTAATGGAAACAAGGATGGGTCCGGTCTCCAATGACAGACTGACATCTCACATAAACACACTACCTAGTAGCATTTCATTGGAAACCGGGCTCCATAAGGAACCTGTCACTAATTCCTTAGAAATTTCCTGCAGCCAACTGCTTTGAACTTCTTTAGAAGACTTTATGTATTACTTTTAGGAGATAAAGCTCCCACATTCTTTTTGGCTTTTATTTCAAGTCCAAGAAAGTAGTACATCAAGCCTAGATCTATCATCTCAAATATCTTCATTATATTTTTCTAAAAAGTCTTGATCATCTTCCATTATTTCTAGAGTATATAAGATTATCAACATATTGATAAACAAAAAGAGTGCCATATGTACCTTGCGTATTAATGTATAATGTTGGCTTATTTTTGCTCCTCCTAAATCTATGTTCTTTGAAGTAATTGTCAATTCTAATGTACAAGGCTTTTGAAGCTTGTTTCAATATATAACGGCATTCTTTAACTTGGGAACCTTGTCTTCTTCTTAAACAAGGAATCCTTGAAGTTGATCGAGCTATAATTAGGCATTTACGCTTTGTTTGGGAAGACCATTTTTCTAAAAAATTTGGTGGCACGGTTTAAGTAACACGATTGGACGTGTGTTAACTGACCAAAGTCAGGGAAATACAGACCAAATTGTGGACGCACAATCACTAGTTTGTCAATGAAAAAGGATAAGTGGGTCACCCAGAAGTTAGCCAACGAAAAAGGAAAAGCGGGCCACGTGGGAAGTCTATAAATAAGGACTCGGGCCCCTCCACTGTTGCGTTGTCATCTCCAGCCATCAATCAAATGTACTGTACGCCTCAAGTCTCTCCCATTTAAGCTGAAAAACATAATTTCCTTGTTTAAATTTTGCCAAACTGGGTGTTAGTTTATAGATCAACCATCTCTTTTGTACCGCAAGTGCTATTAAAGCCCTTGTTGTGTCCATTGTCCAATCGTGGTGCTACTAGAGCAATTTCTCATTATAGTCGACTCCAAATTGTTGTGAGTTAGCCACAAGCGCTGCCTTGTACTTTCTGGGCTGTGCCATATGCCTTATGATTTGTCTTATCTATAGGTAAGGCCTGCTCGACTCCTATGGCTTTTTTTTTTTTACCTCTATAAAGATGTGTAAGCTCTCATGTGTCATTCTTCTTGATCAACTTATTTTCCTCTTCCATAGCTTTTCTACATTCTGGTTGTCTTAAGGTTTCTTCATAATATTCTAGTTCTATGATCATTAAGTTACATGACTCCTATATCTCTAGTAGCCTTCTTGTCTTTTATGGTGACAAGTTCGGTGATGAATCAAATGGAATTGCCATTCTCGTGCGTTATGTCAAATCTTCATGATCCTCATTCTCCACCTTTTCTTCTTGTTGTTTGGAGAGAGCTGGGATGTTGAGATTTGTCTTTTCAACTTGTTGAATCTCCCAATTGTAGTGAGCATTTTTGTCAAACTTTACATCTAATGATTAGCCAAGTATTCGCAATGCCTGGCAAATTTTGGACACAAAAGTAGGCTATTATTTCAATAGACTAGTAGTCATAATTATCAACTTGAAATGTATGAATTGGTATTGATGTATACGACGCGCCAACCATTTTTTTAGTTATTGTGGTTTTTGTTTAGAATTTTTTTATTTTTTATTTTTTTTTTGTGTGGGAATGTTTTGAGATTTTTATATTCATTTTCCGTCTGTCTCAAAGTATAAGACACTTTCCTTTCAGAAAATATAATTGAAATATTAGTTTTCTTATATCCTCCTATTTAATGTAGATTGTTATTGTTATAAATCAAATAGAATTATTAAGGTGGAATAATTAATATTGTAGTTGAAAAGTAATCTTAAATTTTCTTTTCTAAAATCATTAAATAAACTTTTCTTAATCTATGTGAAAATATGATTTGAATTATATTTGGGAGACAGATGTAGTATATAATACTTAGTTTCTTCTTACTCATTCACGGAAAGCTTATTTACGGGCATCATCATGTCAGTTAATAAATCCCACGGACATCAAATTTGGTCATAATTTCCATTCTCTTTTTTGAAAGTATAGTTACAATCTACATTTTAGTAGTTCGAAGGTGTATAGATATAAAGCTTACTAAGTACAAGGCAAAGAAATATATATGTGTGTGTGTGTGTGTGTGTAAATAAAATAAGTAGAAGGCGTTTACAATAAATAGGACAAAACCCCATACTGAAGAATTGGCCTAGCCTACTAACCAAACATGCTATTACTCGTTCTCATAATAATCTCCATTTTATAATACTTTCAAATTTTAGTAATTTTTGTCCAAAAAAATTGTCAGCAGACCAAGTAATAAACTTCCAAATGCCAAATGCTGTCAATATCTATAACCCAAATAAACAATAAAATTCATTTATTTACTTTAAAATACAAGTGTTTCATCAAAATATAGAACCAAAGAGTTTACATCATCATATATTATTATAAAGTATAAGATGGATTCAAGAATTTAAAATGAAATCTTTTAAATTGATAATATGATGCATTTACCAAAATGTTACGGCGCATATAATTTTTAAGAAAAGATAACATAAATGAACAAATTAGCCACATAATACGATCCAAAAAAATTAAGCAATAACATTTCCCTTCAATTGAATACGAACAACTAGATAGTCAAAATATTTCATTCATAAACTAAAGACATAATAATTGTATTCAAAATTCAAAAAGTATGAAAATTGCCCAAACAAATAAAGATCACAATTACAGAACAAATTCAACATATTCATATTTCAAGATGAGCGGCGGGTGCAATAAGAATTCAAGCTAAAGTATTCTAGAATTTCTAAAGGTGTGTGGTTCGGACAAGTATTGTAATGGTTAGATACTGACGTTCCGTACGAGAAGTCTTGGGTTTGAACTACATCTACCTTTAGTTTTGATCATCTGCCAAACGTCTGATGGGATTATCCTGCCATACGCGTGATAGATGATAATTCAGTAGTTCACACGTCTGGCAGGATAAAAAAAAAAGGGTAAAAATGATTTTCAAAAACGTTAAAGTCTACAAAAAGAGAGTTTTGCTCTCTAAAACATGTACCGTAAGTATTCTGGAGGTTTTCGAACTTCTTAGGTTTTGTTAATTGTAAAAGTAGGTGGGATAGATATAGTAAAAGGTTTTTTTTGTCTATAAAAATTAATTTAGTAAATCATATTATGTTACTATATTATTATTATATTAAACAAATTTAGTCACTCTATAAAAGTTAACCCTCAAATTCCCACCCAAAGATGGTACACTTTGCTGTACCGCTTCTCCTCCTTTTTTTTCGCTAAAAAATTTTAAAAATTAATATTACTCATTTTGTTAAATCGGATTCTTTCTGGTCTTTTCAACAATAATTCACGCATCATTCGTTTTTGAAGAAGAGAAATCATGTCATTCACGGTCAACTCTTGGTTGAATCCCTATTCTTAACTCCAAAAATTTGAATCCCCAATTTCACTCTTCTGTCGATTTATGGGTTTATTGTTTCACAAAAAGTGGAAAAATCAAAGTCCGGGTTGATTGATCAATTTGTTTTAATTGAATTCAGAATCAAGGCCACAGTTTCTCTTCTATCATATTTCATTCCATTTTTTCAATTCTCACTGCATCAGTTGTTGAAGATCTTGACGAGTTGAAACCACCATTATACTTTAACTTAACAATCATAAATTGCTATTTGAGGAACCCTAATCTCAAGTACTACAAACCCTCTCCTTTTAATCTTCATGAGATTTTTAAAGGCCTGATATTTTTAAAGACCTAGATATATGGGTTTGTTAAATATGAAGTCGGAAAATTTTAATTTTAATTTTTTTTAAATTGATGAATTTTTTTGAATCAATAACTGATTGTGATGAAAGAAATCTCAAATGTAATTGGTGTTTAATCATCTCTATATATAAAATTTCCATCTAAAGATGCAGAATAACTTTAGTACAAATTCTGGCGGTAAACATCTTCTTTACGTATCTCAATCGTGTGAGCTTCACTAAAAGCACTATTGGTGGACATTTGCTAAGTGCAATTATATGATTGAGCACTTCATTGTGGGCTGCCATTTCAATTGAAGAATGTTAGTTTTCTTTCTTCACTTTTACCTCTTTATTTTTTTTCCTCCCTTCTCTAAAGGTGTGATATAAAATATATAAATTAACTACATTAATCATGATGTATCTCTCCTAAATACAATTGCTAAAAATCATAAGAAGCAAGTGAAACAAAGACATGCAAAAAATTGAAAATGGAAGAATGTTATTGAACTACACCAAGCTTGGAAACAGGTATCTTTTTTCTTTTCTTTTCTTCCTTTATTTATTTTTTTTTCATTTTTTGAAATGGAAACATGTCTCCTCTTCTTTCTCTGTCTCTCTTTTTGTGTGTGTGTATATATATATATTTGTGTAAATACACACATACTCATCTTACAAATTTAGTGTGTATATTTTTTCGTAATAATAAGGATCAGTTTTCTTTTTACCTTGCTTGCGAAGCCTGATTATTTTTAGAGATTTTAATTGAGTTTTTTGTTGGCTTCTTTTTACCTTGATTGAGTGTTTCGCCCTTACAGAAATAAAAAGCACTTTACATTAATCTCTAAAATATAAAATCACTCACATTTGTTTTTTATTTCTATTGATTTTGACTATAATGGAACTTTTTAAGTGAATATAAAGGTGGCTGCTTTATTACACGGTTACCACAAGAGATGTGCTATTAGAGTGGTTACAAAATGTTGTATTAATCATACTGATAGTATTTAAGTACACAATTAATTTATAAAAGAAATATAATGTTCACATCAAACATAGAATCATTAGTTAAAGAATCAATATACCTAGGTCATGGATTGTTACATGTTGATTCACCAGTAAAATCTGATGGAAATGAAACGTGGGTGTATGATTTTAGATAGTTCTAAAATCAAATTCTATCGGTTAAACATTAGGCAAATGGCTTCATTACTTGTGTTGTTAACCTCTTCATGGTATGTGTTTGTTACAATTTCTGAATTCCGACTCTTCAATTACTAGCTCTATTGAAATCTAAGTGATTTTTTAGGTTGTTTTATTAAGAATTAATCACGGTAGATTTGTATATTCACATGCCATAATGGATAAACATGGCCCGATGTTTCTGAAAAATGAATATTTATTTATTGAATATGTTTGAAGTAATGCAACTGAAGGTTGGATTTTATTTTATTCTCAACCAGCCAAGTCTTGAATGCTGTAGGATTTTAGTGTGTGAAAAAAATGATCGTTAGTATTGCCAAGATGATACTAACTTATTTTCTATGCCTTACCCACCATTCTTTCAATTTGCTATATGAAAATTACAAGTTGAAGGAAAATGAAATTTTGTTATTTATTTACCACATGTTAGCAAACTAAATCATTTTCTGATAGATTGCAGAATGAAAATATTTGGAGTCATGGTAACCATAATTCATAAATGGAAATAATTAGTTTGATTATGCATACATATCAATTTGTTGCTTTTTTGCTGACGATATGCAACTTTTATGGCATATTTACAAATTGTCAGTCTATGATTTTTTTCCCCCAAACAATCTATGATCTTAATGTTTAAATTGGTTTTTATTTATTTTTTATTTTTTTAAAAAATATTTAAACTGGCTTAAATTTTTATTTGCCATCCAGAATACATGTATTCTATTACCATGAACTAGCAATTTAAGATGAGAGGGGGAAGGTATAGAGAGCAAAATAGTCTAAGACTGGGAATGCAGGTATCTTGAAGTCACAGCATGTATTTTAGCGTTTTCATTTGTATTCTTAGATGATGAAGGTGTACTTATGAAGTACGGCATACCTTTGTAGATCCATTTTAGACATCTGGTTTACCTCATTAAAAAAAACAATACTCAATCTTTCAAAAGGTCAAGAATAGATGGCATGGTCGATCATATTTTGACTTGAACTACGCATGAGCTGATGCAAGATACAAATGTGCATTAAAGGTAAAATGACAATTTTAGTTATTTCAGATGATTCTTATCTATTAAATGGTGCGAAGGTCTTCATTTCATTCTATAAAAATCTGATTTGATTTACTGATGCTTAGAAATTGTCAAGTGATTCTAAAGGTGTATGGGTTTAGTCATCAACTTGGGCATTCCTGTTTTTTGAAGGTGTATAGGTGGTGCAAGCTCATAGCTCATTAATCACTTATTAGCAGAAGCCACAGAAGGCATGTCTGTCAATTAAATGTGAATATGCCCATGTAAGACTTTTTTTCATTATCATTTCTCAGTTGCTTAAAAGTGTTTGTATCTATTAAGTTTTTATAACAAAATTGACATGGAATGTAATAGTGTCTGCCTCTACTTGAGTGGTTGACTGACTGTCAAATTCATCTGCATTAGCAACAAGTAGCTGAATTAATGTTAGCCTCATGTTCATGTTACATGAATGCAAGTTGATTTTGCTTCACATGCTATTTCATGTTACATGAATGCTCTTTCTAATGCCATTTCTACTCAAATAATTTCTTGTTTCTTTTAGAGATAACAATAATAATTATTCCAGCATATTATATTTATATATATATATATATACACACACACTACACATATATATTTATAGGAGTCCATTTCAGGAATTTTCCAGAAATGTTAAAAAACTTTTCATCCATATGGTATACATGGATATATACTATGTGAATTTGAAATACACATATGCACCTCATAGGAGCGGAAAGTTTTTTAACAAAATTTTCAGTAAGCATTTGAAAATTTTTCATATTTATAATGTATACACAATTTAGATAATGTGTTTTTTGAAATTACAATTTACACTCTTCATCTCATTTAATATTAACAAAACATGCTTTTTATTGAAAAAGTTAAAAAAAAATCTTTTTTGAACAAAATTTACCCTTGTTTGTGACTAACAAATCACACATAATATATTATATGTTGTAATACTTTATTAGTTCCCATCTCCCGCCATGCATATGGCGAGAGATCATTTTTAAACACTTTACATACCATTTTAAAAATATAGATAAAATTTTGTTTTTTCAATTTCAATTCTATAAAGTGAGCAAAAATATGAAT
>CAVNYN010240963.1:0-45875 GCA_963692815.1 Nyctanthes arbor-tristis | reverse complement strand
GCAGCCAGTTTGGACTTAGAAATTGAACAACTTGATGTGAAGACTGCCTTTCTTCATGGTGATTTGGAGGAAGAGATTTATATGGTACAACCAGAAGGGTTTGAACAGAAGGGGAAAGAACACCTTGTATGCAAATTAAAGAAGAGTTTGTATGGCTTAAAGCAAGCACCAAGACAGTGGTATAAAAAGTTTGATACTTTTATGATGAGTCAGGGATATACAAGAACTACTGCAGATTCTTGTGTTTACTTCAAATCTTTTTCAGGTGATAAATTTATCATTTTTCTGTTTTATGTTGATGACATGCTTATAGTTGGCCAGGATGCAGGATTGATACAGAAATTGAAGGCTTCCTCGCATAAGTCATTTGATATGAAAGATTTGGGGTCAGCTAAACAGATTTTGGGCATAGAGATTGTTCGAGACAGAAAATCTAAGAAGTTGTGGTTATCACAGAGATATTATATTGAGTGAGTACTTGAAAGGTTCGGCATGAAAGGGGCTAAGCCAGTTAGCTCACCCCTTGAAGCTCATTTCAAGCTAACCAAGAAATTCAGTCCTTCGACTGATGAGGAGAAGAAGAAAATGGAGGCTATTCCCTATTCTTCAGCTGTTGGTAGTTTGATGTATGCTATGATTTGTACTCGTCCTAATATTGCACACGCGGTTGGTGTGGTAAGCAGATTTCTGTCTAATCCGGGCAAGGAGCATTGGGAAGCAGTAAAATGGATTATGCGATATCTCAGAGGAACTTCTGATTTGTGTTTGGGTATTGGAGGAGCTCAGCCAACTTTAACAGGGTATATAGATGCAGATAAGGCAGGTGACCTTGATAACAGGAAATCTACATCTGGGTACTTGTTTACTTTTGCAGGGGGAGCTGTTTCTTGGCAGTCTAAGCTGCAAAAATGCGTAGCTTTGTCTACAACAGAGGCTGAGTATGTTGCTATCACTGAAACAGGAAAGGAGGTGATATGGTTGAAAAAATTTCTTGAGGAACTCAAGTTGAAACAAAGTGAGTACGTCATTTATTGTGACAGTCAAAGTGCTCTTGAGTTGAGTAAGAACTCTATGTATCATTCTCGCACCAAACACATTGATGTCAGGTATCATTAGATTCGTGAAGCAGTTAATGAGAAGTTTCTACAGTTGGAAAAGATTCACATTGACAAAAATACTGCTGATATGTTGACAAAAGTGGTTACCAAGCAGAAGCTTGAGTTCTGTGCCGGCCACGCCGGTATGCATTCCAAGTGAAACACTTGAAGTGTGGGATACCTCTCTCATGAACTGGAGGGGGAGATTGTTGGGCTTTTAATAATCCAGCCCATAAATAGTGGCCAAATTGGATTAAGATATCTATATATTTGTCTTTTGCCAAAGATAATGCATTAAAGGTAGAACACGGAAACAGGGAACAAAAAGGACACGGAAACCGAAAAAAAAAAAGGCAGAAGATCGGAAAAGTCTTGCAATTACGTACGTCAATCGAGGGAATTGGAGAAGGAAAAATTCAGCCTTTTATTTTATTGCTTGGAACGAGATTCTTTGACATTCGATTTGGTATTCGTCTTCTTCAAGCGGTGATTTCTCCAAGTTAATTCTTGGAATGGAGTTAGGTGATATTTTTTCTCATCTCTTGTTGTTGTTGATTATTGGGTTCCATCTATTGTTAGATGAGTTATTTGTGGTGCCAAGAATATTGTTCTTGACGGTGTTGCGTGATTGTGGTAGTATGTGGTTACCTCTTGATTTAAGGTGATAATCTTGAGAGGATAAATATTGTATTCCCATTATTATTTGGTGATAGTGGAGTTGTCGGTTTGCCCTGTCAATTTTCCCTTCTCATTGGAGGGTTTTACGACGTTAAATAATTCCTGGTGTTATTTACGTTTCCGCACGTATATTATTATTTGATATATTAATTGCCTATTTTAATCACACGGGTTTAGAGAAATTGATTAAATTCCCAACACTTATATATAGGTATGGCAAAAAAACCGGATTCGTACCAAATCCAATATATATCCACCCCCAAAGGTAAGGATTTTGTTAATCCGTAGATTGGCAGGGCAATAAGGGTTAGATTTTCCAATCCGTTTAGTTTACGGGGCAATAACGTATCAAGGTCGATTTGCCACATGAACAATTTAAAAAAGTTGAAGGTTGAAAAGCCAAAAAGAAGTTAAAATAGAGAAGACCAATTTCCAAATTTCAAAACCTAAACTCTAGCCTATGGTTCTTTATTATCTGCTCAAGTCTCCTCCTGTCTTCTTGTTGGAGATTGAATCAAGAATGCTTGTTCCAAATGTATAAATTAGTTTGCTCACGACTTACTGATTATCTTTTGGATTAATGGTTGCTCACTGTTGCTCAGTGCATATTAGTGATCTATTTCTTTTGTGTATATCTATTGATATATTTGAGAGTTGTGATGGTTTGTTTTAGGTGATAATTCAAATTTCGATCTGCTTATTGTGATAATACGTTTTACTGTAGCATTAAGTTTTGTTCTTTAAAAAAAAGAAAAAGAAAAGGAAGAAGATTTTGTGGATCACTTGGTGAATCAAAAGTTGATCCGATCTTACAATTCACTCCAATCCTATCCGCTTCGTAATTCGAGATCATGGTGGCAATAATGGTAAGAAATATTTTTTGGCGGAGAAACAACAATAGAGTAATTATTTGGCATCACTACAGTCGCGGTGGGTGAAGATATATAAATAAAGTATCTATTTATTCAATGACCAATAAAAAAATGATAATTACAGTAAAGACTAATCTCCAGTTTAGAGAAATAATATTTGATATATTTTTCAAAAATATATATATGTCAAATATATATAGACACACACATAACGATATTGGTTGATCTGTGAGTGTGAGAGAGAATGGGGGCGGGTGGCCAGCGGACGGACGGGTGGGGGGAGAGAGAGAGAGTTTTTCTCATAGCTTAATTATATTTGCACCACATTTTCTATTTAGTACACCACATTTTAATAAGTTTAACTGTTATTATAACCATGTCCTTAACCTTTTTTCTTCGTTTGATTATAATATGTTACATTCTATTATTAGTATTATTATATTTCACCTACATTGATATTCTTTTATCTCAAAATTTATTTATTATGTCATAAAACAAATACAAACTGTTGTGCCCTGAAATACAGATCAAAATCAAAAGTAATCAAGTTAATGGTCAACCAATTGTCTTGTGAAAGTCCACAAAGGTTTGAAGGACCATTTTAATCTATAAGGGAAGGTATCGACCAAATAATAAACAAACACAAAATGGAAGGATCAAATGGCAATTAGAAAAACTTAGTCATTAAGGAAAGAGGCAAGTCGTTGAGATAAAAGGAGGCATCCACACGTGAAGAAGGAGGGGACTATCCTTTTTCTCTCTCTCTCTCTCTCTCTCTCTCTCTCTCTGTGGGTAGACGGATCCCTCAACCCAAGAAGGCTCTTTTATTGGTTTCCCTTTGAGAACTTTCTCGATGATCTCCACTTTTTGTTTCACAAATTCATGCAGGAGATAGAGGGAGAACATAAGGTGAAGATGATATCCCCCACAAATTCAAAGGTCAATTTTTGACGTCAACAAAACGGCGCCATCTGCGGGAACTCACCACAAAAAGCTGATAACCTTATTAAAGCAAAGAAACCGAAGAAAAATTGGTGTTTTTTGGCCCGATACAAATCTGCCCGAAATTAGAGAATACATGGACTAGGAAAAATGGAATTACGGGATTCTGCCATAAAGTGGTTTTTTCCAGATCCATGAAATAGAAGACATTCCATTGACAAAAAAAATGATCTCGATCATGAGCTGAGCTGAGGTCGGAGACGAGAAAAACAGAGAGTTCTAAGCTTCAAGTCTTGTTTTGGGCAAAACTACAAAGTTCGTAGCCCCATCACGAAAGGAAAAAGGAAAAGTCGGCCAAATAGGGAAGGAAAACATATTATGAAACCACTTCAACAAATGCAGGATTTGGTTACTAATTTTGAGGTATGTTATCTACATTCCTAGTGGCCCAAGTTTCAGCTCCAAAAATTAGCATCGGTTATCCAAAGAGAGAGAAGTACATTAAACTCTATTATACAGTGGACTCGTGAAATATGCATGCTAGCTTTTATTTGCTTATTGGTATTATTGGATCTAATGAGGACAAAAAGATGGAAAAGCTCTTAAGTTGTTTCTAAGATCATAAGAATAATAAAGTGACTACTAGCTCGTGGTCTAGAGGGTTAGCTTCTTGACTTAAAGGCCATTGACTTTAACCTCACACTTAGTATCAACAATGACTATTCACTTCATTATTCTTATGATCTTAGAAACAACTTAAGAGCTTTTCCATCTTTTTGTCATCATTAGATCCAATAATATCAATAAACAAAATAAAAGCCAGCATGCATATTTCACGAGTCCACTGTATAATGGAGTTTCATGTGCTTCTCTCTTTTTGGATAGCCAATACTAATTTTGGGAGCAGAAACTTGGGCCACTAGGAATGTAGATAACATACCTTAAAATTAGTAACCAAATCTACATACGTTGAAGTGGTTTCATAATATGTTCTCCTCCCCCATTCAGCTGATTTTTCCTTTTTCCTTTTGTGATAAGCTGCAAATGTTTGTAGTTTTGCCCAAAACAAGACTTTGAGCTCGGAGCTCTCTGTTTTTCTTGTCTCAGACCTCGGCTCAGCCCATGATCAAGATCATTTTTTTGTCGATATAATTACTGCTATTTCATAGATCAGGAATAAACCACTTCACGGCAGAATCCCGTAATTCCATTTCCTTAGTCCATGTATTCTCTAATTTCGGGCATCTCTGTCTCAGGCCAAAAACAACAATTTTTCTCCAGTTTCTTTGTTTTAATAAGGTTATCTGCCTTTCCTAGCGCTTCCCATAGACGGCGCCATTTTATTGACGTCAAAAATCAACCTTTGAGTTAACCATAAATAGACAATGAAGAAGAAGTAAATAGTGAAATCAGATTGATTTGTAGTGAATTTTTGGAGTGTTTTTTGTGGATCAAAGCCGATGTAGGGGATATCATCATCTCCACCTTATGTTCTCCCTCTATTTCCTATATGAATTTGTGAAACAAAAAGTGGAGACCATCAGGAGAGTTCTCAAAGGGAAACCAATAAAAGAGCCTTCTTGGGTTGAGAGATCCGTATGCCCAGAGAGATAGGGGGAGAGAGAGGGAGGGAGAGAGAGAGAGAGAGAGTTAGTGGATAGAGTTTGAGAGAGAGAGGATAGTCCTCCACTTCTTCACATGTGATTGCCGCCTTTTATCTCAACAACTTGCCTCTTTCCTTAATGACTAAGTTTTCCCAAATGCCATTTCATCCTTCCGGTTTGTGTTCGTTTGGTATTTGGCCAATATATTCCCTTATAGATTATAATGGTCCTTCGAACCTTCATGGACTTTCACAAGTCAATCAGTTGACCATTGACTTTATTACTTTTGGTTTTGGCCCTATTTTGGGTACAACACAAATAAAAGGAAAGGAAATTGTTAATTCACTATCAAGTGAGGCAACGAATGAGGATGTGAATGTTGAATATTTGTAGAGTTTGAAGGACGTTAGAGTGGTTGGGGTTGGGATTGGGAAAACATCAGAGCTTGCGGTGGAAATTGGGAGGGCTAGAAGCAATAAAAAGATGCCGAATCAGCTTTGTGATAGGATTAGAAGTATCATCATTGGATTTTCATGGGGGCCAGAGGGGAGGAGAGGAAGATGGCATGGGTAAAGTGGAGCTCACTTTGTAAGGCCAAAAAAGAGGGGATAATGGGTTTTCGAGACATGAAAGTTTTTAATCAAAGCCTAGGAACGAGACAGGTTTGGAGGTTATTTCAGAACCCCGATTCTTTGGCTAGCATAATCTTGAAAGATAAATATTACCCACTAAGGTAGAAGCAAAACCAGGATGCTAACATGTATGGTAAAGTTTTATGTGGGGCAGAGAGGTCATCAAGAAAGGTGCAAGATGACGAATAGGGGATGGGAAATTAGTGGAAATTTGGGACGAGTGCTCAATTGCTGGGAACCCAGCCATGCGGCCAATTACGCCACGGGTGGAGAGGTTCGCTGGATAGGGGACTTAATTTCAAGACAAGATGATTGGGACTTGGAGACTGATGTAGAGCATAGGAGATTGATGCCCACCTTTTTGTCTAATGTGACTGGGTAAAGGAGCTATGGAAAGTCGTTGGTGGATGGGAGTTTATCAGAGAAGCCAACATGTATAGGGATGAACTAGTATTTGGCGATTTCTTATAGAGTTTACAATCTGTAGTTCTGGTCCAGATGTATGAAGTCATGTGTTTGGTGGCTTGGACAATTTGGAAGACCAAGAATAAATTGACACATGCTGGAGGATCACCAAATATAGTGCAGATAAAAGATGGCATCCTTATTCAATTAGAAGCCTACCAATAGGTTAGGAAGCACGCTAGCTGGTTAGAACTGGGTATAAACGATAGGCAGCTATCACTGTGGAGATATAGCGAAGGCAGGACGAATGGTTTAATCCTTTCTATTGATGGGGGAATCTAGAGCGTAGATGGATGGATGGGCCTTGATGGAATGGTTCGTAATGAAGGAGGCACGATACATGGAGCATTTGCATAGCAAAGGCGAGGTGCACCGGACTCTATTACCGCGGAGGCTTTGGCATTGAAGCCGGGACTTATTTTTGCTCAGGATAACGGCTTGGTGATTGCGCATGTGGAGACTGATGTGTTAGCTCTCATTCACAGATTAATCAAAGAGGATCCACTGGCGATAATTACCCCTTTGATTAGATAAGTACAGAACTTACTTACGAGTAGCGGATGTGGTATGTGTTATCGTACCCCCAGGAATAAGAATGAGATAGCCCACAATCTAGCTATGTATGCTTTAACTCTAGATAGGGATTTATTTTGAACGGATTGTATACCCCTCTTCATTTTTTCATGGGTAGAGTGGAGTGCAAATGTTTGATAATCTAATATATGAAATGAAAATCCCTTTCAAAAAAAAAATAATAATAATAATAAACTAGAATTCATTGCCATCTAAAAAAAATAGAATCCACTATTCTTCTGGCTATTGTTTTTTATTTTTTTAAATATTTCTTAAGTTTTTAATTAAAACCGGTCTTCATTTTTCTCATTAAATGAGAATCTTGCTAATCTTTTTCAGGCTTTTTTATGTGATAAATAAATTTGATTCTAGATATATTTATATTTTTTAATAGGTTTTTAATAGTAGCAATGCCCATTAAAAAAAAGGATAAACTAATGTACATCAACACATAACTAATACATGTGAATTGGCAAACGGCAAAATGAATATCAATTCGTAGTCATTCATAAACAAAAAGTTGACAGATTTTTTATGTAAAATTTCTTTATTTTATTTTATTTTTTTAACATATCAAATTTCTACTCGTGAATCTTTTTCATATATGTGTTCAGATTGTATGCATATATAAGAAATTAATTACATGATAATACATATATAGGATTATTAACATGATGAAGTTTTTTAAAGCTTTTAAAACCCTTAGTAGTTTCATTCTTTTATTATTTACTAGAATTATCACCCGTGCATTGTAAAGGGAATAACAACAACAATGAGAAATTTCATCGGTGACATACATATAAAAATTGTAGTCGTTAGTCTCTATCGAACACTACAATGGTACAATTCGCATAAATCAAGCACTCTTTCTTCTTATGTTTATAATAGATTGTGCAGATCTCATGACATGTGATCTATTGAGTTAAATGACAACTAACTGTTCAAAGAACTCTTCTCTAACCTTAAGTCTATCCAAAAGACTACAAATATATTAACATTTTAATTAATCTTGAATATATGTATAACTTAGCAACAAAAAATTCCTGAGTCATATTTAAAAATACAATTTCACCAAATTACTTGTGAAAATACACTGGAATGAAATTTCACGAACATGTTCCGATCTCACTTAACTTTTGGGTTAAACTTGCGTTCTTTTTTTGCTTTAGCTTGAGCTCTTACGAAATAGAAGGTTGCAGCCTCTCCAATGCTACTCTAGAATCTTTCTCGCTCATCAATTGTTAGGATCGATTTAGATTCCGATGCTACCTTTTGTGGAGGAAGTTGTAGAACTACCAAACTTTGCAACTAAAGTTGAAATGAAGAAACTAAGAAAAATAGATGAACAATAAACAAGGGGGCAAACTTGTAGAATAATTTCAATACTTGCAAAAGGATTAGAACACCTTCTCTCTACACATAAGGAGAACACAATGGATTATTTCTCTCTTATTGTAGGAGAAAACAACTCTATTATAGGAGAAACCTCTCTTTTTTCTCTCTAAAACTCCTCTTTCTCTTCTCTAGGAATAGGCTATGAAAGCTTATGAACTCTTGCCTTATTTATAGAGTTCATTTCTTAATCCCTAAGAAAATTAAACCGTCATAGACAACTCATGGACAACTCGTGCTTGGTTGTCGCTAGCTATGCGGTCTTCAAGTTCAACTTGAATTCTTCTTCTTCCTTTACAACTTATGCTTCTTTGTCAAGTCCAAGTTTTAACCATTAAGTAATCTTACACCGCCTTTGACTTAGTCAATAGGATTGTTCGATTCGGTTTTGAACTCTTAAGATTAAGCTTTATCCTTTAGCAAGTTGAAGAGTTTGATTTGGATTCGAACTCTTACTTTTCAAAACTTATCTACAAGCTTCTACAAAAGTGGCTTTACTATAACATTTCTCCCACTTAAAGTCACTTTTGTTGTAGCTCTTGCTTCCTTTCTATATTGTCATTTCCATGTTGTTTATGTCCCATCGGGCTAATAGAGGATCGACACTATATAAACTTGTCAGCATTGATTGGCTTTGTCAACATATCTGCTAGGTTATCTTTAGTATGGATTTTCTGAATATCCATACTTCCTTCTTCCACCTTCTCCCGTACAAAATGATATTGTGCGCGAATATGCTTTGTCTTCTGGTGAAATGCTGGATTCTTTGCTAAGTGCAAAGCGCTCTGACTATCACAAGATAGAGAAACCTTCTCTTGCTTGTGTCCGAGCTCTCCATTAACATTTGCAACCAGACTGCCTCTTTGCTTGCATGTGTAGCTGCTATATATTCTTCCTTTGTCGTAGAAGTGGCCACGATAGATTGCAGTTTTGAAACCCAGCTTATTGCTCCTTCAGCAAGAGTAAACACATATCCTGTAGTGAATTTACTTTTGTCAAGATCACCTGCATAATCTGAATCAACATAGCCTCTGACAACAAAGTCTGATCCTCCGTAACATAATGCAACATCTGAGATTCCTTTGATATATCTCAGGATCCTCTTTACTATATTCCAATGCTCTCTACCAGGATTCGCCATGTATCAACTGACCGCTCCCACTGCTTGTGCACTGTCTGGTCTTGTACAAATCATAGCGAACATTAAACTCCCCACTGCTGCTCTTCCGATCTCTCGAGACATCTCCATCCTCTCTGTTTCTTTGCTAGGACTTATACTTGAGGATAACTTGAAATTAATAGGAAAAGGGTATTAATTGGCTTACAATCTTGCATATTGAAGCGCCGCAAGATTTTCCTCAAATAGTTTTTCTGAGAAAGCCAAATCTTCCTATTACTTCTATCTCGGTAAATTTGCATCCCAAGAATCTTGTTTGCTGGTCCCAAGTCCTTCATTTCAAACATCCTAGCCAACTGTGCCTTCAATTATTTGATACGATCTTTGTTGGGGCCTGCTACCAACATGTCGTCAACATACAACAACAAAGTGATGAAATCACTATCACCAAATCTCTTGTGGTAAGCACAAGGATCTGAATTCAGTCTGTTGTATCCAAGGCTCATGATGAAGGAATCAAATCTTTTATACCAACACCTCGGCGCCTGTTTTAGACCGCATAGAGATTTGTTCAACCGGCATACCAAGTTCTCTTTATCTTTTTCTTCAAATCCTTCTGGTTGGAGCATATAAATCTCTTCTTCAAGTTCTCCATGAAAAAATACAGTTTTCACATCTAACTGCTCTAAATGCAAGTCATATGTAGCACACATAGCTAAGACTACTCTAACTGTTGTAAGCCGAACAACAGGAGAAAATATTTCATTGAAGTCAATACCTTCTTTCTCAACATATCCTTTTACCACCAATCTAGCACGATATCTCTCCACTTGGTCATTACCATCTCGCTTTATTTTGTAAACCCATTTGTTGCCAATAGCTTTTCTTCCTTGTGGTAGTGGAACAAGTTCCCAAGTCTTGTTCTTATGGAGTGCCTCAATTTCTTCTTGCATTGCTGTCATCCACATAGAAGCTTCTTGACTGTTTATAGCTTCATGGAAAGTTGATGGCTCTCCATCCTCTGTTAATAGAAGTATGCAATATTGCCTCCCATAAGGTAGTCTGAGTGCCAAGCTGGCGGTCTCTTATCTCGAGTCGACTTTCTGAGTGCTGGAGCTATAGGCTCAGCTTGTTCTTCTTCTTCGTGCTCTGGTGTTGCTTTAGAAGAATCTACTTCTTGTTTATTTTCAATCTCAATTGTAATAGTATTTGGTGTTTCTTTTGAAGTGCTATCAATGTCCTTTTCTTGTAACTTATCATCTGCAAATATTACATCTCTGCTGATAACTACCTTGTGGACAGTTGGATCCCACAAGCGATACCCCTTAACACCATCAGCATACCCCCAAGAAAATGCACTTTCTGGATTTCGAATCCAGCTTCGATGTTTCTTGGGAATTGTACATCATATATGCAGAACATCCAAATATATGAAGGTACAAATAATTAGCGGGCTTACCAATCCACATCTCCATCGGTGTCTTCAAGTCTATTGCTGTTGACGGAGAATGATTTATCACATAACAGGCGGTATTCACTGCTTCTGCCCAAAATGATTTGGCTAGTCCTGTAGTCCTCAACATTGCTTTGGTTCTTTCTAACAATGTCCTGTTCATCCGCTCTGCTACTCCATTATGTTGAGTATATGCAACTATGAACTGTCTTTTGATGCCTTCTTGTTTGCAAAATGCTTCAAACTCATTGCTAGTATATTCACCTCCATTATCTGACCTCAGACACTTGATCCTTTTACCGGATTCAAGTTCAACTTGCGCTTTGAAGATTTTGAAAACTGAAAACACATCTGCCTTCTTCTTGATTGGATACACCCAACATCTCCTCAAATAATCATCTATAAAAGATACAAAGTATCTTGCACCTCCGAGGGATGTAACCGGTGCTTGCCAAATATCATAGTGAACTAGCTCCAAAACATCCTTACTTCTGGCATTCGAATTGCCGAACTTCAACCTGTGTTGCTTACTAGTGACACAATGCTCACAAAAGGGTAATGATACCTTTTTGAGCCCCGGAAGAAGCTTTTGTTCAGTGAGAATCTTCAAACCCTTTTCTGACATGTGACCAAGCTTGCGGTGCCACAACATTGTTGATTCTTCTACTGAATTACTCGATGCAACAGATGCTTCTCCTTCTTGTATTGTCTCTCCTTTAAGCATCCACAGTTTAGGAGCTATCTTTTCAGCTTTCATTACAACAAGCGCACGTTTTATCACTTTCATGATACCATTCTCACATTCAATCTTACATCCGAGATCATCTAAATATCCTAGAGATATAAGATTTTTCTTGAGACCTTTCACGTGTCATATCTCTTGGATAGTACGAACTTTACCATCATACATTTTTTAGTTTGATGGTGCCAACTCCAACAATCTCCAAGCATAATCATCGTCCAGGAACACTGATCCTTCTAAAACTGGTTTATATTGATGAAACCATTCTTTCCGAGATGTCATGTGCCATGTGGCTCCTGAGTCCATAAGCCAAGCATCAGCAAAGCGAGATTTGCCTTTTGTAGTTGCTTCGCCATATAGGACTTCACCATCTTCTGAGGTACTTGCGACGTTACCTTGAGGCCTTTTTGTATTATTCTCTGCATTCTTCTTATTACTCCAACATTCTTTCTTGAGATGCCCTATCGTGCCACAGTTGTGACATCTCTTCTTACTTCTTGATTTGGATCTACCATGACTTTGACTCCCACTAGAAATACGTTCCATTGATCTACCTCTCATCATCGATAGAGCCTCCACTTGTTGTGAGTTTGCCAACCTGTCCTCCTTATTCTTCCGCCTATTTTCTTCTTCTAAAATAGCGGCCGCAACATCCTCAAAGACTAAATAGTCTGAGAGAACATTATTGGTTAGGTTGATGATGAGCTGATCATATGAATCTGGTAGGCTTTGAAGTAGAAGTTCTGCAAGCTCATTTACATCTATTTTGTAACCCAACTTTGAGAGGTTAGAAAATAGTGTATTCACTGTGTTGAGGTGATCCATCACTGAAGCGGATTCCGCCATCTGAAGAGTGTAGAGTCTTCTCTTTAAGAAGATTTTGTTGTGTATTGACTTGGCCTCATATAACTTTATTAAGGTCTCCCAAATCTCCTTTGCAGTTTGTTTCTCTTCCACACTGGACAAAACATCATCAGAAAGGCCTAGATATAGATTTGCCATAGCAGTGCTGTTCATCTTCTTCCACTTACTATCATCTGTAATCTTAGCTGGCATTTCTCCAATTGCCTTCAAACAATCTTCTTTTGTTAAGATTGCCTTCATCTTCATTTTCCATAACGAGAAATTATTCCCGTTGAACTTCTCTATTTCAAACTTCGTCGCCATGATTTTTGTTGCTTCTATACTACTAACTAAACCTCACTATAGCACGAAATTAATAATGAACCTGGAGCTCTGATACCACTTGTTAGGATCGATTTAGATTCCGATGCTACCTTTTGTGGAGGAAGTTGTAGAACTAGCAAACTTTGCAACTAAAGTTGAAATGAGGAAACTAAGAAAAATAGATGAACAATAAACAAGGGGCAAACTTGTAAAATAATTTCAATACTTGCAAAAGGATTAGAACACCTTCTCTCTGCATATAAGGAGAACACAATGGATTATTTCTCTCTTATTGTAGGAGAAAATAACTCTGTTCTAGGAAGGAAAAACCGGAATACACCTTTAGGAGAAACCTCTCTTTTTTCTCTCTAAAACTCCTCTTTCTCTTCTCTAGGAATAGACTATGAAAGCTTATGAACTCTTGCCCTATTTATAGAGTTCATTTCTTAATCCCTAAGAAAATTAAGCTCATAGACAACTCGTGGACAACTCGTGCTTGGTTGTCGCTAGCTATGCGGTCTTCAAGTTCGACTTTAATTCTTCTTCTTCCTTTACAACTCATGCTTAGTTGTCAAGTCCAAGTTTTAACCATTACGTAATCTTACACCGCCTTTGACTTAGTCAATAGGATTGTTCGATTCGGTTTTGAACTCTTAAGGATAAGCTTTATCCTTTAGCAAGTTGAAGAGTTCTATTTGGATTCGAACTCTTACTTTTCAAAACTTATCTACAAGCTTCTACAAAAGTGGCTTTACTATAACATCAATGAATCTAATACTTCCCGAGAACTCATATTCCACAGTTGGAGAGAGTCAACAAAGTAACTTCAGACAACAGCATGTATACAAACATAATAAGTCATTTTCTTCTTACCAATTTAGCTGATTCCTCCTTTGTGAACTTCTCTTGTAGTGCATCCAAATTCTTTCTCAACTCCATTGTGATGGAATTCAACTCTTCTTTCTTTGCCTTCACTAGAGTCTCTAAAAGCAACGCGAAAAAATTGTCATGTGAATTGGATTTCTTTTTCAAGGCTAATGAAAAAATTTGTATTTCTGTCTTAATGTAGAAAACCAGCAATACCCAGTCCATTGTATTGCTTTTTTACTAATTCCAAAAATTTACTCAGTTTCTCATACTCTATGATATAATTTCCTTCAAGATGACGTCACCACTTATACATTATTTAAGTCTTTTTATATACTCGAATCTCTACTTAGATATTTCCTGGCAGCAATGTGCAAGTTCCAACATAAGAAGTTCGAAATATACAAAGCAAGCTCCAAACTCATGATTATGGCAAAACTTGAAGTTGCTGTAGGCGTTGGTTAACAAATTACCCAAATCTACAGGCACTGTCCAAAAACTCCACACTTTGCTTTTTGAAGTCCCATGAATTCCAAACACTTACAGCATCTCATTTCCAAACAACAATGGGTACATGATTCAAGAATAAGAAAATGTTGGGTAACTGATATCCAAAATCAAATTCAACCAACTATACAAAAGAAATGAATATAAACCCCAGACAACATGAGTTGATAGTCAAACAAAATAAATTGTAATCTTCAACCAGAGTTATAGAATTTAGACCGGAATGTACCAAACTTAACAAAAATTCACACAATCTACACTTGATGGGATTTGAGATATAAGTTAATGAGTCAAGCGCAAGTACCTTGACCATTGCATCAGAAGTTTTCTAGCAGATTGTTTAAGCAATGCAACAGAAATTAAAAGCCCGAAAACAAAACTGAAATAATTCAAAGTTCATCAACAATCTAAAAGCAACAAACACACACATATAATTCAGATCATGATTTAATAAATTAATAGATTAACAAAGGCTAATGTTTCAAACTTTGAATTGAAATTCAGCATTTTGTCCATATCTCAATATGTGAATAGAAAATTTTACCTCCGTTAGTCTGGGGATCAACAGAGCCTTTTCCAGTGCATTACAATTTCTTCGCCTGCTTCGATGTAATAATCGCCGCCGGCATATTCAAATTGTTCAACGCCAAGCTGAAAAACTTTAGCTATCATCTTTCTCGATTTCCTCAATTTAGGAACCAACGGGGATCCATCAAATCCCTAACACTGAAATAAAGCATAGCTAAATTTTACAAAATCAAATCGGTGACGATTGAAAAGGGTTTTCGAAAGTTGGTATTAGGGTTCGAAGGAAGTGGATCGAGAAGAGAGTAAAGACAGTCGTCAGTTAATCAAAAATAGAAAAAAATGATGTCATCAGTGACATCACCAGTTCGCTTAAGGTGCCAGTCTAAAGAAGAGAAAAAAAAAACAACCACCCTTCTCTTATTTTATATATATATATATATACACAGAGATATATATATATATATTGTTAAGAGAAATCGACCCCAAGAAAACTGAAAACGGAATGCAAAAGAAGAAACTCACGATATGGTCAACCCGAAGCCGCTGGAGTTTGGCACCACCGCCTAATCTCTGTTGAAGCTCCACCGGAGTGGAAATACCTCGATCCACTATAACTACAAAATATCAGTTTACAAAAGAACCGAGAACCAAAGGATCAATACACACTAATCCCTCTAGCAATTTACAACCCAAGATGAGCATACAAAATACCTCACAATACACATTCTGATCCGTCCTACAATTTTACAAAGAAAACCTCACAAAGAGAAACTAGAAGATGAACCTTAGAAAGAATGTGTACAGTATGTAGAATGCAAGAGGCGTAAGAATAATTTGTCTGCCCTAATCTAGGAACCAAAAATCTTTTATATGGGAGATGGACCGCTAGGATGCACCTTGAAGATCCGATGGCCCAAGATGAAAGTGCTGATTTGATAAAAGTTGTTCTACAAAAGTTGAAAATTTGTTTTAAAAATGAAAGCAACTTTCCAAATCTCTACCTTGATTTTATTTTTAAAAACAGTGGTTATAGCAGTCTCGAAGCAGATCCAGGTTTCACAGCTTCTTTATTCACCTGCACAAAACAAACACAAAGTTAGTAAGTGAAACACAAAATAACATAAACTAAGTAATCACAGAAACACAAAGAAATTAATGAAACACAAAGTAACAAAATATGGCGGAATTTAAAGGATAATCAGCAGAACAAAACCTGCACAGAAAAGCTAGACTGATATAATATTTAGAATATGTAAACAGTCCTGAAATTTAGCTAAAGGCAGAACCTTAGTTCCCATATCAGCAGGATTTTATTGAGTAGGAATCTTTTAAACTTTAATAATGCCTTGCTCAACAATATTTCTGATAAAATGAAACTTAATATCCACATGCTTAGCCCTATCATGAAAAACAGGATTTTTACTAAGATGGATTGCACTTTGATTATCAGAAAATAACACAACATTATCACTACCAATAAATCCTAACTCATTCAATAATCCCTTTAGCCAAATACCCTCTTTCATAACATCTGTGGCAACAATATATTCTACCTCTGTTGAAGACAAAACAACAATTTTCTGTAATTGTGCCTTGCAACTTACACATGTATCACACAAAGTAAAGAAATAGGCAGATGTAGACTTTCTTTTATCAATATGACCAGCACAATTAGAATCAACAAAGCCCTTAAGAATGATATCACCTTACTGTTTTCTGAACAGTAAACCCACATTCACAGTGCCCTTCAAGTACTTGAACAATCACTTCATTGTTGTCCAATGAAGTTCACCCAGATTAGCCATAAATACGCCAAATCAGATCTGGTTCAGACCATTAAATACATGATAGAGCCCACAGCATTAGCATAAGGAACAAATTCCATTCTTTTCAATTCATCCTTAGAACTAAGACAATGATCCGATGGAAACTTAAAGTGATTAGCTAAAGACAAGGAAACAGATTTTGCATCACACAAAATAAAATTTTCAAGAAGTTTCTTAATATAAGCAGATTGGTTCAAAAATAGAGCATAATCAGATCTGTCTCTAACAATATTCATGCCAAGAATTCTTTTAGCCTAGCCTAGATCTTTTATTTCAAACTCTTGTTTTAACTTAGCTTTTATCGAAGATATATCAATCATCCTATGGCTGGCAATCAACATATCGTCAACATATAAAATCAAATATGTGGATCTTTCACCACCAGCACCATTATAGAACAAACATGGATCATAATTACTCTTTTTGAAACCAAGCTTATGCATAAAAGTATCAAATTTCTTATACCACTGTCTGGGAGCTTGCTTGAGCCCATATAAATACCATTTAAGCAAACAAACATGATTTTGTTTACCCTTTGATTCAAAACCCCGTGGTTGCTTCATATAAATGGTTTCATCTAGATTACCATACAAAAACGCAATTTTGACAGCAAGTTGCTCAAGCTCCTAGTTAAAATGAGTTACAAGAGCAAGAAGAACTCTAATAGAAGTGTACTTGACTGCAGGAGTAAAAATCTCATTGTAGTCAACACCCAACTCTAATAGAAGTGTACTTGACTGCAGGAGTAAAAATCTCATTGTAGTCAACAACCCCTTTTTGAGAAAAACCTTTTGCAACTAATCTTGCATTATATCTCACTCCACCTTCTTGAAATTCCCCCTTTTAATCTTAAAAATCCATTTTCTATCAATCACTTTTTGATCCTTCGGTTTTGGAACAAGAATCCAAGTCTCATTCTTATTTAAATAGTCCATTTTTTTTTCATAGCAGCAAACCACTTATTTTTATCTTTAGAAATCAGCATTTTATTAAAAGAACAAGGTTCACACTCATCAGATAAAGAAGAAGTATAGAAGGACACAAAATCAGGATTTGAAATCCTAACCGAAAGAGTTTTATTCCTTCTAGTTATATCCTTAGTAAGTTGATAATCACTCAACGGATTTTCAGCACGCAAGTCATGATAGATTTCAACATTCTCTGCTAGTCGATAACTCAGATTTTCATCAACAGACACATTATCAGGTATATCAAGTATAGGATTCACATTTTCTCCCACTTAAGGTGTCTCTACCTCAAGAGGATCTGCATTAGAAACATCAGAAACAGACTTGAAATCATCCCAATAAGTAATTCTATGCTTTGTGGACAAAATTTTCAAATTGTTTAAAATCAGATTTTACTTTAAAGCACGGTATTTTAGACTCGTTAAACACAACATCTCTTCTGACAATGACTTTAAAATCCTTATTTTGAAAATCTCATAATCTGTAACCTTTGGTCCCTTCTTCATAACTAAGAAAAACACTCTTTATAGACCTAGGTTCCAGTTTTCCATGTTTTTTATATGCAAAAGCAGCACACCCAAATGTTTTCAAAAAAGAATCATCAAATAAATGACCATTCCAAATTTGCTCCGGGGTCTTATTATCAATAGCAGTAGAGGGACTTCGATTAATAAGAT
The DNA here is from genome assembly GCA_963692815.1 of Nyctanthes arbor-tristis. NCBI lineage: Eukaryota > Viridiplantae > Streptophyta > Magnoliopsida > Lamiales > Oleaceae > Nyctanthes > Nyctanthes arbor-tristis. Next base: position 27,768 of record CAVNYN010240963.1, on the reverse strand, counting down.
AAGATGCAGGTTTTACACATTCACCCCAGAAAATTTTGGGCATTCATGCCCCAAACAACATACATCTTGTCTTATTTGATAAAGTTCTATTCATACATTCAGCGATGCCATTTTGCTGCGGAGTATGTCCTACGGTTCTATGTCTTAAAATCCCATTTTCTTTGCAAAATTGGTCAAACTCAATATTACAGAATTTCAGCCCATTATCGGTTCTCAAAACTTTTAATTTTCTTACTTGTTTGGTTTTCACAAAGAAGTTTCTAATTTCTTAAATTCTAAAAAATTTCATATTTGAGTTTTAACAAAATTACCCAATTTTTCCTCGAAATATCATCTACCAAAACTAAGTAATACCTAAACCAGAAATTGTTTGAACAGGGGCTGGTCCCCAAAGATCAGTATGTATATACTCCATTTTATCTCTGGTTTTATGTATACCTTTAGTGGATGGTAGCTTATGTTGTTTTCCCGAAACACACTCTTGGCAAAATGGCAACTTTTCAATTTTATCTTTACCAAAAACAGCATTTTCAGACAAAATTAGCAAGCCTTTTTCACTTTTATGTCCAAGTCTATTATGCCATACTTGTGTTTTATTCAAACTTTGAGTCACAGAGGCACAATGAACAATAGGAACAGCATGTATAGTATACAATCTATTCATCTTAGGAACATTGATAAGCTCAAAAGAATTATGAACAATAACACATCAATGTCTATTCTTGATCCTTATATCAAAACCAAGCTCATCCCACTCCCCCAAAGAGATTAAATTCTTCCTAGGATCAGGAATGTATCTAATTTTCTCCAAAGTAATGATTTTATCATTATCAAACCTAAATGCCATGGTTTCTATGCATTTAATCTCACAATCATCCTTATTAGCTAAGTACACACAGCCTCCATTAACTAAATTTATATCAAAAAACCATTCCCTCACAGGACTCATGTGAAAAGTACAACCAGTATCCAAAATCCATTCAGTTTTAGAGTTTTCAAAAGTAACATCATAAACTCCACCATTATTTTGGACATCATTTTGAACAACAGCAGCTTTTCCCTGGTTTTTCTAAATTTCTTTCAAATCATTAATCTTTTGAAAGCATTCTTTTGTAAAATGACCAGGTTTTTTACTGTAATAGCACTTCTTCCCCTTTTTACCCTTCTCTTTACTTTTCGAATTATCTTTTCCTTTTTCAGAGAAGTTTTTATTTTGTTTAGAAGAAAAAGCTACAGAAGAGTTAGAATTTTTCTTGTTTTTAGAATGTTTGCCTTTAACAGTAAAAGCCTCAGATTTTCCAAAATCCTTTTGTTTAATTTTTAATTCTAACTCTTTATTTCGCAAGAAAGAGATTATTATGTCAACTGTCACATTTTCCCTACCATATTTCAAAGCATTTTCCAAATCTCTGTACTTCTCACCAAGAGAGTTTAAAAGAACTATTACTTACTGGTCATAGGAAATTTCTTCCTCACAATTTGCAAGATCTTGAGTGAGTTTTGTAAATCTATCAATGTTTTCCCCAAAATTCAAAGAATTGTCAAACTTGAAGCCAAAAAACTGTTTTAGAAGATAATATTTATTTAGCATGGTCCTAGTGAGGTACGAGGTTTCTAACCTCCCCCAAATCTCACTAGCACTCATTGTCTCCCCCACCTTCCTCAACACATTATCAGACAGGTGTAGAAAAATAGAACTCCAAGCTTGCTCATCTATTTCCCTCCTCCTAAAGGCACTAAACTCAGTAGGACAGGAATTATCTAAGGAATATGCACGTGTGCTCTTCCGATCTATAAAAGAGCACGCATCTTTTGGCTACAAAGACTAAAGTCTCCAGTACTCGACCAAATATCAATATCAAAACGAACAGCCATCACTCAATGCAACAAATAAATCACAACAATAGTGCAACAACCAAGCAGTAGACAATTAATAGTTAGATTACAGTAAGAGTTAATCTAGGGACAAAAAACACACAACAACAGAATGCTATATCAAAGTTCTTTATCCAAGAAACACAATCAAGCCAATAGGTAACCAAGGTAGATACTAACTTACAGAATTTGTGATCTGAACTGTCCTAAAACCAGTGAAACTAATCGACTAGCTTCAAGACACAAAAAACTAAAACTAGTTTAATAATACCCTTTCAAAGTACACTTACCGAACCCTACTAGTTCCAGCCCCTCAGGTTCTTGGATTCTCGCAGGAGACCCAAGATAGAGGCAGCGAGGACACTCTAACTCGATAAGTTTCTTTTGAAAAATTGAACCAGAAAATTAAAGAGTTTAATTTAGATGTTACCCGATCAATGTAATACTCCAAGTAGCTTAATGAGCCTCCAATATAAGCAAGAAATTCCAGCAATAATAGGCAACTTTTGTTGCCTAAATCAGAAGTTACTGGTCACCAAAAGTTGACCAAGAATTCCAACAAATGGAACTGGAAACAGATTCAGCAATTTCCAAAAACAGAATCAACTTTCATTACTCCAAAGCAGTTGTCCAACAAGGTTTTTACTGCACAATAGTTAAGTCTAAATGGCGGAAATTTGCAGTAGAGTTAAAGGACAGTAGTGCATTCTAAGAAACACTACAACAGCAAAACTCAGTGTTTTTCAGCATATAAAAACAGCAGAGAATTTTCAAGACAGCAGTTCAACAGCAAAGAAACTTTGTCGGAAAAATATAAAACAGAAAATTCACTTAGCTTCAAAATTGCTAAACAAGAAATGCCAAGGAAGCCTTCTAGATTCTTGAAATTTTCAGCAAATTGAAAGAGCCAATTTCAGCAGCGAAATGCAGAATGAAGACACCAGAAATTAGCCACTACAGTCTTCAATTTCAACCCAAGAAGGCCGAGCAGAAGTCGTCCAATAGAACCTTCAAATTCCAGCAGTGTGTATCCAAAACCAGCGTTAATTTCTGGATCAAAATGCCAGGGTGAACCACTGCACTATGTTTGTTTTGAAGTACAGACCCGAGGAAGTTTCTTCAGGGGGACAAGCAGTAAAAAAAAAAAAAAAAACAGCGTATGGTCAAGAAAAACCCCCAATTTTCCTCATGCTCTGAACCCTCATTTGAGAGTCATGCAAAAAACCCCCCAAATGTCCCTATGTGGACAGAACCGTTGGTCGAGGGTCAAGAATGAAGCCTCAAATTCAGATCACAGAAAATCGATTTCAAGAAACCCAAGTGAGCTCTAATACCACTTGTTAAGAGAAATCGACACCAAGAAAACTGAAAACGGAATGCAAAAGAAGAAACTCACGATATTGTCAGCCCGAAGTCCCTAGAGTTCGGCACCACCGCCTAATCTCCGTTGAAGCTCCACCAGAGTGGAAATACCTTGATCCACTATAACTACAAAATATCAGTTTACAAAAGAACCGAGAACCAAAGGATCAATACACACTAATCCCTCTAGCAATTTACAACCCAAGATGAGCATACAAAATACCTCACAATACACATTTGGATCCGTCCTATAATTTCACAAAGAAAATCTCACAAAGAGAAACTAGAATATGAACCCTAGAAAGAATGTGTACAGTATGTAGAATGCAAGAGGCATAAGAATAATCTGTTTGCCCTAATATGAGATCCAAAGATCTTTTATATGAGAGATGGACGGCTGGGATGCACCTTGAAGATCCAATGGCCCAAGATGAAAGTGCTGATTTCATAAAACGTGTTCCACAAAAGCTGAAATTATTTTTTTTTTTAAATGAAAGCAACTTTACATATATATATATATATATAGATTTTTTTATTTGCTGGGATTTATCTTCCTATATGCACAGGTGTTGTGCTAGTACCTCACAAAGACAATTATACGAGGACCCGATTAACGACTACTATAGATGACACAAACACTATAAATATAAGACGTATGCTTTTTAACGGATAAATTCATTCAGATACTCAATTTATTCTCATCACTCTCTCTCTATCTCTCTCTAAGTTTTTTGAAGTGATCATTCTCTCAAACTTGATCTTTTTTTGCACTGTCAATGGGAATCGATCTCTAATCCCCACCAATTTCACCACATTTTCCTAGATCTATAAAATTTTCCATTGAGCAGCAAAAGAAATGCCTCTACAATGTCGAAAGCAGCAAAATTGCAGAATGTGTATTGCAAGGAGAATGATGCTATGCAAACTGACGATTCTCCGGCACCAGCTATGATTCAAATTGTATTGTAATGTTTATCGTTCTATATAAGAAACCAAGTTTGAATAACGAACATCCATATCCTAATTTATCTCTTCTTCCCACCTCCCGCTTGCTGTATGAAATAAAAAAAATAAAACAAGAAGAAGAAGGTCATGCGGTCCTTCTAAAAAGGCAAATCTATCTCCAGGGTTCGGAGGCATATCTGTCCATACGGTCACATGGGCCTCAATGTGCGGCCACACCGGGTTGTACCGTATGGCCGCACATACCGGTGTGGCCGCACGCACCTATACGGCCTTGGTTGTGTGGTTGTACGGCTGCACACATACGGCGACCATGTGTCTACGCCGTTGTGTGCGGTCTTTCCGTTGACGGGGTGTTCCGCTCATTGAGGCCCATGCAGCTGTATGGAGGAACCATATGGTAGCATGGACAGATCTATCTCTGAATCCCAAAGACAGATCTGTCTTCTTAGAAAATCTAGAAGGTCAAGTAGGTTGCAAGCTGCAATTGATTGCAGCCTACGCGGACACGGTAGCTGCAATTAATTGCTGTCTTTTCTTTTTCCTTCTTCATTTTTTTAGAAAAAATTTTTTTTGATATAAATTACTTTTATGTTTTTTATCAGTCAAATTAGTCTTTTATCAATTTCAAAAATGTTACTCCCTCCGATTCAAATATATGGTTTTCTTTTTTTGGATTGTCCTAAATATAATGTCTTATCTCTAACTTGAGGGGTTATTTTTTGTCATTTTTACCAAAATAGTCTTATTTAATAGATTTTTGAATTCCATAAAAAAATAGATTTTTGAATTACGAAGAGATTGTAGGGAAGAAGAATTGAATATTGATCTACAGTATGTGAAGCAAACTTGGATGTCATTCGACTATATAGATCTTAGCACCTTAATATTTTTAGTAACAATTATTACTCCCTCCGTCCCATAAAAATGGGGCCGGTTACCATTTTTATCTGTCTCATATTATAGTCCGTTTACATAAATGAGATTGAACAATAAATTTCTCTCTCAAATATACCCTTAGTCAAACAGCTAATTAATTTTTAATATATTAAATAGACCTAGTCTTGAATCTTACAAAATGAGGGGTATATTAGACTATTTAGTGTGAATTTTGTTTTTTCAACCACATTAAATAATTTTTCTTAATCTTCACGCAGGAAGCAACTAGGCCTATTTTTATGGGACTGAGGGAATATTATTTTCATTAAATAAGGGTATATAGGAAAAATTATTTGTAAAATTTGTTTTTTCAATAACTTTTCTTAATCTTTGTGTTAAAACAACAATAGCTGAATTTGTACATACATCTTTTACTCTTTTTGGGAAGGAGTACTTATCAAATTATTATTAAAAATAAAATTACTTGTCAAATTATTTATCTTATTAGAACAAGTTGAAATTATGTTCAATCTGACCCTAATTAATCAATTTCAAAAATGTCCTTAAACAAAGCATGGCTGCACTATTTCGAAAATGTCATTCAAAAATTATGTTCAGTCTAACCCTAATTACTTGTCAAGTTTTCCCCTCTCTCTGAACTCTTAATTTTGCAAAAGGCATGGCTGCAACTTTTTTTCTTTCACTACTGTGTCTCACAAATTCTCTGTTCAATCGGCTGAGATCTTTTCTCAAATATTCCACATGACTTCCTTTATGGTGAAAACATACAAGGGATGTACGTACAATTTTTTTTAAACCCTGTACGCATAACTTATACATACATAAAATCTTTCTCTAGACCTAATTAAAATTTAAGTCCTTTTTGTTTGCAAAATAAATGAAAAAAAATTGAAGTCCTTTTTCCTTATTTTCCTTTTTCTTTTCTTCCACTCTAAATTGGACACAATTATTATACGGTCCCGTGACTTTTCTAATAATTTTGAGTTAATTCTCAACAAACCATACAAAGGAAAACTAAAGAAAAACATTTCAGATAATTACCCAGCTTTTCATTTTTCAGAAGACAATAAAGATAAAGTCTTGAGATAGAAAATAGACACCAGGCAAAAGACAAGTTGTGTGGGATAATAATAGTCAAGATATAAATTTTGACCTGTATATCCTGAAATTAGTTATATCCTTGCGCATTTAATATTCCTCATATTTTAGTTAGACAAGTTTTGTATTAGTTTTATTTATTTATTCATTTACTATTTTCCCTGTACAAGGGATTACGGGAGGGGAGTGAAATTCTGGGAGAGCTAGGCTTAGTTCAAACTGCTAGCCTGAAATACCAACATTTTAATTATTGGAGCACAATTCAAGCTACGTTTTGTATTAGTTAATGAAATTATACTGAATGTTAATAGTGTTTAAAAAAAATAGCTGACATAAAGTCTCGGGCCCTAATTTCTCCTGAGAAGAAAATCCCAAAATATTGCGCTAGAAAAGGCGTCAAGGCCCAAGGTCCCAAATCAAATAAATCCATGCGGCCATTTCGAGATAGTCCATGCTCCTTGGCTCTCTAAAGTTCAACAATTATGTGGCCCTTTCACAGAGCAGTGTGGGGCCACATGCTGTCACTTTTTTTGCCATCAATTTAAATTTTAAATTTGAAGCACATGACAATATATCATCAAGTCATATATTTAATGTGATATAATTTTTCACTTTATTTTAATTATTAACTCCACATGATATAATTAGGTGACGAGAGCTATACATAGAATGTGTTTGCCAACTACACCAGATTATAATCTGAATTATAATTTACCACACAGCATCATTTCATTGGTTTCATTTTTTTCAAAAAGTCAAAAAATAAAAGGTAAGCCGTAATTATTTACTTTTTATAACAAAAAAAACCAATAAAATAATGCTACATCGTAGATTATAATCCACATCCTAGCCAAACACTTTGAAAATTTCAATTTTAAGTCCATTTATATGTCTTGAAATTGCACATCCAATCCTGTCTTTTCATGGCCTCGCTCATTTCGGTCCTTAACTTTATGAAACACCAATTTAATTCTCTAACCCTCCTGTCTGTCCTAGTTGACATCCTCTTGCCCGACTTATGAAAATTAAACCGCCTACTAGTCTGAGATTTATTCTTATTGGGCCTGTACTTTGGATCATATCATATGCTTAATTATTCTTGTACAAGTGAGATTTCAGGAGTCTGAAATTAATATTTAGCATGTGATGCTAAATAGAAATCATAATGATATATGAATAGAGAATTAAGCGAAGAACATAAATAATTAGGTGATACAATCAGTGAGTCCGTGCCTAAGTCGCATAAAAAATCAAGACTAATTGTCAAATTGAGACGTCAAGTGGATTAAATAATTAATTGCAGTGTGTTATTATTTACATAATAGGGAGTTGCATTAATTCGCATGGAGTGTGTAGATTATTAGATATTTGATCCCAGTACATGTACAAGAAAAAAAATTCATAAAATGAACATGAAAAGTTCTCTCATTAATTCTGCGAATATTAACAACTTCTAGCTCGCTTATCATGCTTACCGCCTGCAAGAACTAGATTCATGGTATTCCTTAAGTTCTCACAGAGTTTTATGGTTCCCTTGCAATTGTATGTTTTGAGGAGCGATGTGTGAGCTTGCGTAAGCAAAACAATCGGGTTCGTATTGAAATTACAATAACCACGTGCCTTAGAGGGAGGATTACCAGCATACTGCACCATATATAGAAAGAATTCTTGACCCAACGGCCGGTGGATGCCGTTTCCGTCTTGGGCATAACCTCAACAACGGATATAACATAAGCCACTGCAGCTGAAATTAGTGCTCCGAACATAATAAGTTCTGTTATAAGCGTAGTCAACCAGTGCTGAATTTTCATCGGAAAAGATATAAACAAAATCATAGTAATAGACAGTAGAAAAGCTACTGTGTTTGCAATAATGAAATTCTTGTAAGCTGTAGGATGATAATGTGCCATTACAGATTCACCTGCTTTGTGTGAATTATCTGATGGAGTATCTTGCCAAAAACCACCGGGTGGGGTTATCCCGGCTTGGAATGTCATTGTAGTTATCAAAACCATCACTACCATGAGGATTTCACGAAACCTTGTCCACCGTCGGCTTAGAACAGAGAAAGCGAAAATCTTCCAATTATCGTTTTGCCAAAAAATTTTTGTTTCCCCACCATTTTGACGCAAAATATTTTCTGCGCTGCTGCCATTAACATTTTGTGCTTGTGAATCTATGTTCCTTTCCAACAGATATTTGAGAGTCTGCATGAGGTAATGTTTTCGTATTTTAGCACATAAGCCATTGAGCTGCGTACAAAATCAGTGTATCAATCTTTTATATAGTCTAATATGGGATAATTGGCATGTTCAACATCTAACCATTGCTTCTCTCTAAAGGTAGAAATTTTAGTGCTAAATCTTTTAATATAAAAAGATTATAAAACCATCTAGGTATGCAACATCAATTAGAAGCCGGGCACAATGGCCCGCACACAACTATTTGACACTATTTATAACACTTGACATCTGATTTTATATAATTTCCAATTTTAATTTTGACCCAATCACCTTTTTGTCATAACTAAACTCATTAAGGACAATATCAACATATCAAATAAAATAGTGCTGAACCAATTGAAAAAATAAATAATAATGACCAATAAAATTATAATAATCAAATTAAAGACAATATTCATCGAGGAGATTTTCCTAATCGTGTCGACCGGCCATCTTTAGACTTCAATTGTGTAGGCATTCCAAATACATAGATCTTAGCTTCAAACAGGTTAGTAAGCCATTAAACTATCTATTCAATCATAATCAATCACATGAGATGAGGTAACACAATTAATATCTATCTATTGATATGAAAATGATCTGATGAGTAATCTTTTCTATTTACCCAAAAGTTGAAAACTTATAAAAAGCCGAAAACAAGTTAAAAGAGGGAAGACTTAATTTCCAAATTTCAATCCCAAACTCTAACCAATCCTTCTGTCATTCGCTTCTCGAGTCTCCACTTGTCTTCTTGTTGGATTAATTAAGCTAGTTTGCTCATTGTTTTATCTTACTTATTATTATTATTATTGTTGTAGTTGTTGTTATTATTGCTCAGTGTGTATTATAAGTGGTCTATTTCCTTTAATTTGTTATATAGAATGTAAAAATATTGAAATATAATTGTGATAATTTGTTTTAGGTGATGTTTCAAATTGCTCAGTGCGCTCTTCCGATCTGTTTAAAGTATTGTAGCATTTAGTTTTTTTCCCTTGGAAAACAGAAAGGGCAAAAATTTCGCGAATCAAAAGCATATCCGATTTGCTCCGTAATTTGCCTCCGACCAGATCCACTTGGCAATTCATGGATCGTGGGGGGAATAATGATAGAAATATTTTTCAATGGAACAATAACAATATTGTTTGATCTGTCCGTTAAGAAGGGAGGAAATGGTCACATATAATTTTTCTCATATTAGTGATCTTTCCCTCACTTTTCCTTTCCCGATAGGCATATAATTAATGAATGAAAGGGGGGAAATCCTCAAGAAATTTAATTTGGTTGAGATGACTCTTACCTCATATTGTTCATGTATAGCCGCCAAATGTAGTATGGTATTCCCGTCATCATCCTTTGCATTCAAAAACTCAGTATCTTTTACACGAGCCAATATAATTTCCATGGCCTCAAATTGATTTCGTTTCACACATAAATGCAAAACGGTCTGGCCATGGTCCGCCTTCTCCCGAGCAGCGACTGGATCTGTCTCGATCAATAATCGTAAAACCTCTAATTGTCCATTCATGGCCGCGACGTGAAGTGGATTTCTTCCATTGCTATCATAAGTCAAACAAATGTACTGTGGCGCAGCCGACAGTAGCACTTTTACAACTTCTACTTGACCTTTGGCTGATGCTATGTGTAATGGATTCTTGTAATTTGAACATGAAAAATAAACTCTATCAAGAATCAGTGGATCTTCTTGTAATAGATTTACCAAAGTTTCTGTATCCCCTTTGGTTCCGATCTCCCAAAGCCTCATTTCAGACATTTCTCCCTCACCACAACACAGACAAACCCACCAATACTTGTTGACTTATAATTTCATTTTTTAAATATTTAGGTGATGCATGTTTTATTATATTTTTCTTGCAGCTAAAATTGCAGAAATTGAAAAGTTGACCAAGTAATATTTATTTAGTCTATAAAAAAAAACAAGGACTCGAAAATTTGATTTTTGAGTGTAATGTTAGTTACATCCATCTAATCACGTGTACTCCCATTACTCAACTCTATTATATTACTTATATATATTGCTATGAATTAAAAGTAAATTATCGCAATATATAAAACATTCCATGAGTTTGATATGAGATGGATATGGAATGTGATAGAACTAAAAGTTTCTCAGCAAAGTGACGTTTAATGATAAATTGACTAAAATATAGGGATATGAAATAGAATTCTTATTAAATGATAAGTTAAATAAAGACGTGATATTTAGTAAGTGAATTTATTATTTAATGTGACTTAAAACGAGTTAGTTAAATAAATGTTCATTAATCTTTATCTTTAATTATTATTTGCTCACCAAACAAAAAAATATTAGCCACTGCTCACTCATTTATAGAAGAGATTCTTCATCCATCACTCATTTCAAATCCGTTAACAAAGTTGTATAGGTGGCTAACGGAAAATAGACGTGGCATTAACATTCTGTTAACTTATGCCACGTAAGACGAAATATTTGCCAAATATACATTTAATATAAGTTACCGCTAGAAACATCTTCTTGCCTCATAATCCTTAAATTTAAATTCTTTCTACTTGGAACCCATAAACCTTTGACCTTGCATCTTCACGTAACTATCCGCAACAACTCCGTGAAAATTGACCAAACTAATTATTAGAAGCGGATTCAAGGATGCACTATTAGATTCCACTGAGAATAAGAAATATACCTCCGAATGGTTCCTTAACTTCCATCTTCAAAATGAACTCTTGGATTTTTGGAGCGTTTAGGTTATTCTTATCACCCAATCGTCGTTTTTTATGAGATTCTTCACGTGAAGCAATTGGGGTGAATTTGAATTTAATTTTACGAACAAAATAATATTTTTAACTGTAAATTATGTTGTATGTGTGTTTGGCGAAATGTTTTTGACTTATGTGGCACAAGCAAACTGAATGTTAATGCCACTTAGATTTTTCGTTAGTCACTTATACAACTTTGTTAATGGATTTGAAAGGAGTGATGGATAAAGAACCTCTTCAATAAATGAGTGAACAGTGAGTAACATTTTGTTTGGTGAGTAAATAGTAACTAAGGGTAAAGATTAGTGAACATTTATTTAATTAACTCAGACTAAAAACTATCATCACATGCGATGCCACTAGTCTTTATTTATTAGTATTTAATAAAGTCACTAATAAAAAATTCTTAAAGATAAGGTAATATATGTTTTATATTTTTGTTCCAGCGAAAATTGCGGGAATCTAATTTATTGACTAAAATTAAGACTTGAAAGTTCGATACAGCTCTATGCATAATTCTAATGCCAGTCAACCGTACTCAATACTCAAGAATGTAAAAGCGCTTTCTCACTCTTAAATTTGGAATTTGATAATATTATATTTATCTAGTATTGTTATAATTATATCTTGCTAAATTGAGGTAAGTGTGTAATGGTTATCAGAAGTTTCTGCCAGCTGAAACTCATCTAGTGGCGTAAAATTTTAAAACTTATATCCACACAAAAAGTCAGAAAAATGCAATTTGATTTCTAAGACTTTTTGTCATTGATTGTGACCCCATCTGTCCACCTTCAATCAATTGGTGAAAAATGAGTTTCCTAAACCTCCTTAATTAATTATCTTAATTAAATATCTGATTAATAATTCTCTAATATAAATTCTGTAAGAATTCAACAAAGAATACATATGATATTCTGTAAGAATACATATGCTACATATGATTGTAGCATAGATAGTAGTAAATTAATTAGCAATCAATCTAATTAAGTACGATATGATATATCCTAATTCATCAGATATGAACAGTAATGCGTAATCTAGTGCAAAAAAATAAAAACTGGATAAACATCATATTTGTTGACACTGAAACCCAAAAGGGAAAAACCGCGAGCACCCTTACCACAGGACAAACGATCTACTAACACTTGTGAAAGTTTAGTATACAGAAAAGAAATCAAGTGATACCACAATATACACTTAGCACACAGAAAGAAAACTTATAAAAAAACTCCTCTTTTTCGCCTCTTTTAGTATTGACAACTCCTGTTGCTCTTCTTCTTTCTCTCTCACACTTCTCCCCAAACTTATCTCAAGCTCCTAGAAATATCCCGAACTCATCGTCAGATAGTTAAACCCCAAAACACACTGAATGGATGCCAAATCGAACACGACTTATGGAAGCGTGTAAGAATGTTGCAAGAAATAAATCTTGCAGGTTTGGTCGTGTGTTTGCTTCTCTTGCGTCGAGCTCTTAGATATTGTAGTAAAGATTGGCTCGAATCGATTGGTGTCTCCACCTAGAAGAGAATGCCCATATATATAGTGTAGTGTTTGAATTCTTGTACAAGTCAAGAATCAAAGTTATCATATATATATATATATATATATATGTATATGTAGTATTCATATACATGGAAAAGTAGAATACTAGTATATCATAAACACAAAACTTTCCTTGTATGAATCAACTTGACATGCATATAATTCTAATTTAGTTAAACAAGGTAAGTAGAACATAACTCAAAATAGGAAACTAAGTATATGCATATAATCGAAACTCGTGGCTTCTAAGAAAGTAATCACACACCTAAATTTCTTTCTTATCGACCAAGATATAATTTTGCATGCTCAGAAAAATATCTCACGTAAAACATGTCATGCAAATAATACGTCAAAATAATTTTTGACAACACAAATAAAATTAGAATATGCCAATACAGTTTTTGTACTAACAAACCAATTTTATCTCGAGGATTTACACACAGAGAATCAATGGCAATAAATTCATAACTTGGTACACAAGCATAAAACTCATACACAAATATAGAACCAACATCTACAAATTAATAACCTGATACACCTTTATAAAACTTGCATATCACATTTGCGATTGCATCATGTTTTCAACTTTATCCAACAATATTTGAATTCACATCAATGAAGAAAGTCCATATTACTATAACTTTCCGTTTTATCTTTTTAACTTGATTCAAATGCTTATATAGCTGAAACACTTGTTGCCATCGGTAAGTAAACTATCCAAGTACAATAACTTTTTTTTTTTCCTTCTAAATCCCAGAGCAGTTGGCGTTGCTCGCAATAAAAAATTGAAGTAGAAGTTTTTAACGTAGACCTTTATGATGAGCTATTTGATTTCTCACTAAAATAAAATGCCTTCCATTTTGAATTTTATAGCACTCTTAAGCCCGTGATTATCGATTGAGGCCATGCACTCCATGCATTGTAAACCCAATAAAATCTTAAATTTGCGAACTTAAGTTTGAAATCCTGCAATTCCGCTACGTGCAATACAGGGTTGAAGCCAATCATTCTCATTTTACTTTAGTCGTGGGACCGTGTGGGGCATTTTTTTGATATGGATAATTGCTTCCCATTTTTACTCTTCTCTAATACTACCTCCTAACTCCACTTCTTTGCACAATTACAGAACTCGAAAAGTAAGTAGCGGGGACACATTCTTGAGGTGGTATGGTGACATATATCTACATCAAATCTATGGGGGAAAATAGAGCAATAAATCAAGGTGGAAATCAATCCGCCCAAACAAACCCCATACGCAACAGTTATTATGCAAACACAGTTATCTAGGTGCAGTAAACTTGTATTGACATAATGAAGACGTCCATGTTAAATCATCCAAAAAACAGAATACCTTAACATAAAAATAAACCAAAAAGTTTAAATGGAAAAGCATCAAATGGCCAACATAGAAAAACTAAATCACATTACCACCAAATAGTCTGTGGATACTGAAATTAAAAAAAAATCATGGAATATGGGAAAAATATAAATTAAAAAGAATGTATCACCACATCTTCTGTACCAATTGGTCAATATTCTATTTGTCAATCCATTTTTTCAACTTTAATCTTGTGAGTCTTATTGATCACATCTGAGTGCATAACCCTGCACCTCTGTTTACTGTGTCATCTCCCAATGGCCTTTTCGATGCAGTTACATCCAGTGTAGTAACGTCATTGTCCATAATTGAATCATCGCCCTGATTAATCATTGTAATTTAATTAGAACATATAAGGTGATTGTAATTTACGATAGCACAATCAGACATTAGAACTACATATTTGAATAATTTATGATGCCAAATTCCAATAGAAATGAAGAAACAAAGGGCTACATGAAGAAATAGACCAAATCATTCCGAAAACTACAAGAATTCACCCAAAACAAAGTAGCAAGAGTCATGGTTTCTTATTGGACTGTGTGTGGAGAAGGCTGCCGAAACAATGACCATGGTTAAAAGTTTATTGAGGAAATCACTCAAATAAAGTCTTAACACCAGATTCATAAGTAAAACTGAATAGTTCTATATTGCCGTAAACCGAGTTCTTTCATTTTCTACACAAGAGCACTCTCACCGGGAATGTCCACTTTGCTCTTTGGTCATCAACTACTACAATAAGGTTCCAAAGAGACGCCATTGTAATATGTCGCAAAGAAACAGATAAATAAAGTCAGGTATCGGCAAGAATGAAAGATCGAGAGATCGATGACAAAAATGACTACATTCGGCCCCTTAATTTATATAATCAATAAAACTCCCTAAGAAAGAACAATCCCACCCAAATTCATCTAATCAAAATATGCAAATCTTATAGACTCACCTGAATTATCAACCAATTGAATTGAGCATCAATAACTTATCAAAGTCCAGGAAGATAAAGAATCCACTTCCCATCGAAAAAATCAACAAATCCCTAGTTAAAAAAATCCCAAATCGTGCAAAAATATATAAACATCAAGCACGAGGATAACCGTAGACAATTTGAAAGGAAAGAATGTCGGATTAGGGGTCTTCGATGAGAGAGAGAGAGAGACTGAGACAAAAGCTCCATCAGATAAGTACCATCTAGGAATGGTAATGGGGGGTATGCCTTCCCCCGTCCCTGCCCCGTACCCACCCCAATCAGGTAGGGGGCGGGTACAAAAAAAATACCCGTTACCCACCCCGTTAAGAAATGACTAAAAAAATATAGAAAAAAATAGAATTAAAACTATATGAAAAGTCATCTTAAGTATCATGTCAATTTCATCTTTGACATCTAGATTTGAAATTTCATAGAGAGCAAAATATTTTTTTAAAAAAAAAGAGAGACTGGGTATCGGGTCGGGGCGGGTCGGGGCTGCCAAAACCCGTCCCCGCCCCGATAAGATTTCGGGGCAAAAAATTTCACCCCGTACCCGCCCCGATACTTAACGGGGCGGGTATTGCGGGCACTCTCGGGTATCGGGTAATACCCGTCTCATTGCCATTTCTAGTACCATCAGATGTGAAGATAACTACAAACAATGGGAAAGGAAAGTAAAGGGGATTATGGAGAGCGAAAAGCCGAGAAGAACTTAGACGAGGACCCCAAAAAAAAAGGGAAAAAAAGAAAAAGCTAAAACCAAAGGGCCGAAACGTGGAAGAATACGACATTGATTACCACCAAACTAATCCAAATGACAAAAATATCCCTATTTAAAAGCATTTTGGGCAGAAAAATTTCCATCACACTATACGCAATACCTCTCATTTAAAAATAAAAAATATATATATGAATTTGATCTCCTCTCATATCCCGCCAACCATATGACATGGCGAGATGTTATTGGGCAGCCCCCATGTGGATGGTCCCACCCACATGGGGGTTGTCCAATAACAGCCCCAATGTAGGCCGGGTGGCAGGATAATCCCGCCACCTGTATGGAAGGAGATCACTTCTATATATATATATATATATATATAAATAGATTTGAAGATTGAGAAGTGGGTTTGTTAAAATTTTACACAGGATTTGGAATGGCTCTCTTATACTACAGAGAGTGAGGATGTCATTTTATTAAATAGCTCTCTAATTTTGCACATTGTAACTTTAAATTGATATATTGATATGCAGTCACTAAATCAATCACGTCTCTTAGAAAGGTTTCAATAAATTTGATTCAAGTAGAAAGATAGTAATATTTTTTAATAGTCAAGTATTTACACGCATGTGTAAAATGCGATGTAGAAACACGTTACAATGAAGTTTAGTGTAAAATGCATACTTCCTGGGTATAGTTTCTTGAGGCTATCATTTTGTAAATTTTTGGGAAGTTTTTACCTTGTGCTTGGTGAAATATTTTGTTGTCAAATATTACTTAATTACATTAGATTCTACTATGATTTGAATGATTATTAATACTTGATGGAAGATGATGAGTGGCTTTTAGGCCTTATTTAGGGCGTCTCCAAACCTCAAACCAAGTATGATGTTAAACCAGTCTCCCCGACGGAGACCGAAATGGTGCTCTGCCTATGTTACTATATAGCAATGCCCAATTGGTGTTGGTGCTATATTTACAGAGATCTCATTGATTTTTTTTTTTACAATGACGTCATTAAGATATTTAGAAGAATGCCGTTCATCTTTTTTTTTTTTAAACCTTTTTTCCTTTTTGTTTCCATTTATCCTTTTTTTCCTTTTTGTTTCCATTCATCCTTTTTTTCTTTTTTTTTTTGTTTCTTTTTGTTTTTCAAATATAAGGAAAAGGTGAATGAAACTTTTTTCAATTCTCCATAAATTTCAGCCTCCCCAACATTGACACATTAAATATTAATGGAGTTGTATTTTAAAAAAAATAGAATAGAATAATAAAGACCCTGGCACTAAAGTTATAATAACACACTAATTAATTGAATGAGGGACAAGTACGTTTGGTGCAGGATGTAGAGAATACGTGATCGAGACGAATACGCACTTATTACTTGTGGGTGTGGTGACTAACAACTAATAAGGTCAAAATATTTTAAAATGTAAATTAATTGTAAAAGATAAAAAATGAATTATAAAAAAATTAAATTAATTGAAAAATAAACATAAAATAATAGAAATTAGATTTGAAGCGAAATTTGGTGCATAGGTTTGGAGATGGGTTTTAAAAAATGGTGTGAAAGTTGCACCATATTGGTGGTTGGAAATGTATGCTTCTACCAAACCGTAGAAAGCCACATGCTTAACCTATCCTAAAACTTTGTGTGGATTTGATTTAATTATCCTCTCTTGTAATTATTAGTTTCCTAAAATATATGTATGGGATACTTGGCAACGATCTTGCTACAGCATTTTTAATGCTTATAAATACACTTTTAATGCAAAACTTTTAGACTCCAAATTACATTAAATTTTTCCAATACCAAATTCAGTGCTTCCCACAGGAATAATTCATTATTTTAGATGAAATCAATATCACATTGTTATTTTTTGAAGTACAATTATAATCTGTATTATGGCGGTATAAGTACATATAGATATATATCCTTCTGAAACACTGCGCATAGAAATCCACAATACATACCCCTATATAGAGAATTATAAAAAATCAAACACCTATACAGAAGACTACAAACTACATATAAAATATAGACAAACTCCCACATGAGGGGAATCGAACATGAGATCTTTATGTCCCAGGGTCCCCTACATATAATATCGCATTTATAATTAATCTACATATACTTAAAGAGGAGATAGTTTCTCCTCTTTATTTTCCCTCTTAAAGTCACCTTCTAATTTTGTGATTGATCGTGGCCTTCATTTTATACAAATTATCTCAGTCTTTGATTTTTCTTTTTTTTTATTATTTTTTATGTCATAGTAATAAATTAATTAACTAATTAATGGGATCTAACGTTTCCCTTTTCATTTTGTAGACATTTTATCTCTAAATGGCTATCTCTGCTAAATCCTTGATTTGATTCCCTCAAATCACGCGCTTGCTATCTAAGCCTTTCCATTCTTATATCGATTTGGTCTTCGAAAAAAAGACCTTAGCTTTCTTCTTGCGCCGGTTTGGATGGCAGATCATCTGCATTTTTGGAAAATGACCAATGTTTGTTTAGAGCTGCTGCCGGCTGCCGTGGTGTTCTCTCTTTTCGATTGTTGTACATCATACAGGTTTAGAGATCCGTCTTGGGTAAGAGCCGTTTCCTTCAATGCCTCCTATGTTTCCATCAGTACTTGGAGCCTGTAATCGAAGATTTGGGTCAATCTTTGCTAATCGCAGATTTTGCGAAATCTTTCACTATTGATGGTTAGTTACAGATAATTGTCTTTTTATCTATTAATATATCCTTAGTCCAAGATATATTTTAGCTGATTCGAAAAAAGCCCTCATTTTATCTAACCCTAATTTGACATTATTCGAAAATACCCCTAATTTCATCTAACCATAATTTGACATTTTAGTAATCTTATATTTGATTTTAATATTGCAAGATAATTCGCCGTTAATCTTAACTTATGGTAGGTTGAATAGATTATGCCTTTTAAAATTCCTAACTGGTCATTGTATTTTGGGCTAATCTTGGAATTTAAAGTATGTTGGCCTGTCTACTCAGCTAACTTTGGTAAGTTACTCCTGGAAGTTCGTTCAACCAATAATTCTAATTGATTTGTGAATCTTTTTTAGAGCCGGCCTTCTCTACTACTTCCTTTCTATTTCTATTTAATAGCTTAACCGAAAGCTCTGAAATACTCTCTGTGTTATTACACCTGTATTGTTTTTATTTTTTGTTAATCAACTGAAAATGGCTCCCGATTTATTAAAACTCAATGAGGTTACAAGAAAGTTTTCAAAAAATACAGCCTTTCTCCTATAGGTGGCAAGGAAGTGGTCCGTCCCATTGCAGAATAGGGAACTAGGCGTTCGGGTCGTGGATATAGCCTTTCATCGATCAAGAGGTACTGTTTTATTGCTTAATTATTGAGTGGATATAGATTAGTTTAAATTATAATCTTTTGCATGCCTCTTAGTTGTCCATGTGAGTTGATTTTTGTATCTTCAGATATGGGTATTATGTTTCAATATCTTTCTGCATATTGACTGTGCATTGAACAATTATTGATGAATTTATTTGAGAATGATCAGATTCATGATCATTAGATTTTATCATGTTGTTCTAATGAATGATTTTAATATCAATGGTTGATGCATTGCAATCATGTTCTTGGTTATTAAACATATATAATTATTAAACATATATGGTGATGCTGCAGATGCCTATTAGTATGTGCATGAGGCTTTAATTTTGGAACTTCATATATTTCAATGTGTCACTTTATCTCATGCCATATTTGTTTAGGATGTTACTGTTATTAATTGAGTCTAATCACTGTTGTTTAATTCTGCCATCTACATCAATATGTATTCATAGTTATCTTGAATTTGTTCATTCATGTTGTCCACGGCCTTTTTTTTGAAGATGCTGGTCGTCCTCATCTTTGAGTTACTATATACTTATTTACTGATCAATGTGATCATGTTTATAATCGTGGATATGCTGAGGTTGCTGAGATTGCTGATGATATATATTTTCTATTATTCTATGTTGGCGTTTTGCATGCCTAGATTGGTTTATGCATGCGACTTGATTTTGGAACTTCATATATTTCAATGTGTCCCATTATCTCATACCAGATAGGTTTAGGGAATTACTGTTTTTAATTGAGTTTTGTCACTGTTATTTAATAGTGCTATCTAAATCAATAGGTATTCATGGTTATCTTGAATTTTCTGAATCCTGTTGTCCATGGCATGTTTTTTGAAGTTTTTGGCTTTAGTCATCTTTGTTGCTATACATTTATTTTCTTATCAGTGTGATCCTGTTGATAATCGTGTATTTGCTGGGGTTGTTGGGTTTCCTGATGTTGTATATTTTCCGTACTTCTGTGTTGGATATATAATTTCCTGTGATTCATGTAATGGATTCTGAGTTCAATCCAATTTTCAATCCAATTTTGTGATTTACATATACATGTTTTGTTCACATGTTTAGCTCGTTGCAGTTTGCAGGGTAAAAGCCATCAATATGTAAGTAGATCAGTTTTGATTGTTATTCAAAAGAAGTCCTTTTTTTTCACGAATGTTAACCATTGGTCATCTTTGCTGAATATTGATGTCTTTGTTATGGTTAAATTATAAGGGGTCCGAATT
This sequence comes from Nyctanthes arbor-tristis, assembly GCA_963692815.1. Taxonomy (NCBI): domain Eukaryota; kingdom Viridiplantae; phylum Streptophyta; class Magnoliopsida; order Lamiales; family Oleaceae; genus Nyctanthes; species Nyctanthes arbor-tristis. Next base: position 7,378 of record CAVNYN010240963.1, on the reverse strand, counting down.
CAAGCAACCATAACTCAACAATACATTCCCCAGTTTGAGGAGTAGCTCGAAGCGGGTAGTTTGTATGCTGTGATGCATTTCACGGTAAAAGAAAATGCAGGCAAGTGGAAGCCCTCCTCTGATCCCTGCAGATTCTTTTTCAATGACATGACCAAGGCCCAATGTAATGAAAAGCACCCCACCTTTCCTCTTACTGTATACATTTCACCTCATTTGTTGATATGCATAATTCTTCAGATGTTGATGGCCCAGACTTGATTGGTAATGCCTTATCCCACATTTGTTATTCGAAGCTCACTAATTAGTATACATTCTAATTGATATGTTCTGTTTAAATTCCTATCACTGATTATTTCCTACTTCTTTAACTCTTGTGTTAATACAGACATAATTGGCGGATATAATCCGAGGGATGGAGTAAAAAAACCGTCCTTAGTGGAGGGCAATTCCACTTGGCGTAGTTTCAACCTCTGTGACTGGGAGTAAGCTAATATGAATCATATATATACATATATATATCTTTTTGTTTTAAGATGAGATGAGATATGCAATGTTATCTTTATTGGGCTATTGGTGGGGTGTGCGTAGGAATAGGAGGCTGCACTACACGTTGTGGAACGAGTATGTTGACCAGCTCTGCAGTTATTTGTCCGCTACCCGAAATGACCCTGTTGTTGTTCTACTTCAGTTTGGTCGTATTAACAAGTGATGGGGTTTGTCATTTCAACATTTACATTCACAGTTTTTTCATACATTTTGTTCACGTTACATGCATAACATTTGATACATTCGTCACCTTAACACACAGGTGATTCCAAGGGTGTGGCCACATCATTCCATGTTTCAAGGTTGTTGTTGGGTGAGCACATTCCGGAGGTGGATGAGTTCCGGACTAGGTACATAAACATGTGTTCATCTGTTCCTCAACCATCTGCCCAGCTAGCATTCTGCTTCCTCTGCTTCTTATGCTGATGAGGAGGGGAGATTGGTTTCACTAGGAAGATTGCAGAACTTTCGTCAATGAAAGAGGTAGTATTTATTTTTCATTTCACTCAATATGGATTGTTGAATTTGTATGCCACTGATTAATATTATTCTTTGTTTGCCATTGGTTCGTGGTTGTTGGTTCTTTGGCGAGGTTACAAGGAGGTATTCAATGGGTTATATAGCAGTCTTGCACTGTTTTCCTATCATGTGAGTACACCTCAATTTTTTTTCCAATAACGGTGACATCCAATTACTAATCTCTCTATACTTATTTAATCATTTGTGTACTATATGCAGGTTATCTTCTGCATCGCCATTGATTTCAATGGGAATCACTTATATTATTTTACTGTTTATCGAGCTCTATACGTAACGTGTCAGTCAAGATTTTAATGTGTGTGAATTATCTAAACTAATTCCATAACACGTAGTCCTATATTAACTACTATTAGATTTGGATTTTCCCTTTGAAATTCATGTACGCTTATGGTTGAACACGAAATGATTAGTTTTGCGCTAACACCCACAAGAGTGTGTTGTGTATTTAAATTGTAACATCTTAACTTTCTATAATCAAACCACTAAAAAAAATAAAATGCATGGGAGGAACATTTTTTAGACAATAGTGATTACTATTCATCAATTATTTACTTTATTTGGATAAGACCTCCAGTGCAACGCATAGGTAAATTACTAATATTATAGAAAAATAAAATCTTGTTATCTAGATTTAAATTTTTTGGACCGTTTCAGTCCAAGCAACACAATCTAATTACTTTATACATTTTCGGTATAAAATTTATTTAGCTCTCTACTCATATAAAGCAAGGGTGGAAATCGAATTATATTTTATATCAATGATAATTTACACGAGCAACACATCTATTTTTCAAACTCTTTTCTGGACATCATCTACTTTTTAAAAAAATTTTTGTACTTTTTTTTTTGGTCCAAATAAAATTATTGTTAAAAATTTCGTACAAGAAGTTTCGTAGGCGATAGGTCATTCTCAAAATGTCTCAAACAATTACGTGTCATCAATTGCAATTCGTTTTCTAATCTATTTTTGAATTTTTTTTCAACCACTACTTTTGAATTATTAGGTCTCAAAACAACCAAAGAAATGGTTTATCATAATTCGGAGTTGTGCTATTTGTAAAAAAGATTAACAAAATGTTTTACAAATTCTATACTTGACAGGATTTTATTTTTTAGCATATCGCATGATGACTTTTAAATTAAAGGCAATGACATCACATAGACTTTGTTTCTTTTTGTATAAGCTTTTTGTCAAACTTTTTTAAACAAGTAGCATTTTCTTAATTCGGAGTTGTTCTTTCATAAATATGAACGGGCTGGTTCTATACTCCGTTGCATCGGTTAGGGCGGATATGGCTGTTGGGGTTGGAGGAGTTGTATGGGATGTAGACGGAGCTTTCATCATGGGCTATGCGGTGAACCTTCCAGGCACTTTGAGGTTGAGATAGCGGAGGTTTTTGGGGGTTAGGATGGGTTTGCGGCCATTGAAGTAGCATGGGTAGTTGCAAGAGTTTAAGAGTTGATGCAATGCGACGAAGATGGTACAAGACGTTGAGTGGTATTTCACCTATATATTTTTTGATCTTTTGTCTTTGTGTGATGACGTTGAGTGTGGGTCGTGCTGGCATGTTCCACATACTTATAATAGAGTGGCCCATGCAATGGCTGATTACGCCACATCTATTATTGGTTGTAAATATATTGGATGGATTCTATTCCTTTTTTTCTTTCACCCTTTGTAGGTGAAAGCTTTGACGAATAAAGTATGCGCTTTTCCGTAAAAAAATAAATTAAAATATTAAAAAAAAAACAGGTTTTGTGGTAAATAAACTATTGTATTTTGAAGAAAAATATCATTCCACTCCATACGCTTGCAAACGTACGGGCTTACGGTCACAGATGGACTATTATCGCTTGGCAACTCTAGTTTGTACTTTATTTATAGTCACAAAGGCTTCTTTATGAAGGAATAAATAAAGGCTTTTGATGCTAGTTTTGATCTAGGGCCGTTTGATGGCTCCATAATGGAGACATTTTTATTAAGAGTATCTTTAATATAACAATATTGATTGTGCATATGTGATAAATAACATAGACATTACGTTTGATGGACTCTCTAATGCAACAATGTCTACTTTATATGTTTGACAAATTATTATTAAATATTTTGAAAAGAGATATAGAGAGAAGAATAGTGAATAGAGAAGTTAGTACTTGACATTGTCACCACGACAATGTCAAGAATTTAATATTCCAAATAGACATTTTTTTTTTTGCAACTTGACAAATTACTCTGTGATTATTACTATGTATTGGAGAATATTTTAAAAAAGAACATTTCACATTTTAAGAAGCATCTTTAAATTTAAAGAAAAACAATTGATTCTCTCCAACAAACTCTGCACTCTTTAATTTACTTTCTACAAGAAAAATTTAATATTTTCTTTTATCTTAAATCTATATATCTATTAAAACTCTTAATGCTGTTGAGCTTGGGCGGTCCCACTCCCATTTTCCCGCCCAAGCTAAACCCTTTTTTTATTTTTTTATTTTTTACCCTGTTGAATTGCACTTTTTTATTTTTTGTTTGCAGGATGGGTTTCGTTGGAAGTCTGTCTCTCTGAAAAAAAACCCTATTGGGAAATACAAACAAAATTCACGGATCTCTCTCTCTCTCTCTCTCCAAAGCAGAAACAGTTCGCGCAACTCTCTCTCTCCCCCAAGCCAAAGTCTGAGTTCTCTTCCCTGCCTTTTCCTCTCCATTCTCGGTGTCGGTCGACGGCGGTGATTTTTGTGGCAAATCTTAGTGTTTGATTTGGATTTGGCATACACTGTCGTCACTAGAGGCTTGGAGCAGTAATAGATTTCCGGCAGAGACACGTCGGTGTCTTGAAGGAGATGCATCTACGCACGCCCCCTTCGAAGGTCTCTCATAGTCTTCATCACTCTTTTTCCTAATTTCATGAGCTCAGCTTCAATTTTTCTTTTGGTTTTCTGTAAATTCTTAATTTTGTCATCCGTGTTTGTTGCGATTGAGAATGCCAATTTATGGTATAGGGTTTCAAATTCTGTCATTGTATTGAAGTTAGAGTTCAGAAAGAAATGAACTGAGATGGCTATACTATGATTCATGATAGTGAGCCCATTCGACTAATAGGTTTAATTCATCTTCATAGTCTGGATTAGAAATATTTAAAACTATCAATAAAAATCGTTACATTGTTTTTGGTTTGTTTTGTACAGAAGTGAGGGTTTTAATTGTTCTTTTATTTGGACGCAAGAAATAAACTGATAAAGGTATTTAGAAACCTAAACTCCATTTTACGACTATATTTTGATGCATATCCTCAAAGGATATAATTCTTTATCTAGCTTATTTTAATTTGTTGTTATTTTGGATTAATGTTTATCTAATTTAATTATGTTTTTTTATTATTACTTGGTTTTCAAGTTAGGGCTATCAGGGTTATGTCAGTCCATTAGGGTTATTTTGGCCCATTAGGGTTATTTTAAACTCTATAAATATAGGACTTATATCATTGTATTGATCAACCCTAATTTTTTTTGAAAAATCACTTTCAAGAATTTGTCTTGAGTTTCAAGAACTTGCGAGTTCTTATTTCAACAACTTGTGAGTTGTTCGAGCTTGCGAGCTCACTCATTGGTTCAGAGCCAGGTCCTTTGACTTAATTTGTGTTACGTGCATTTAGCAAAGAGACATCATCTTCTAAGTATATAGACAATCAAGTTTCGTCTTTCAACAAGCCATGGGATTCTCCAATTGTTCACGCTGGCACTATTCACACGAGTTACTGTTCATCAGGAAGAAAAATTACAGCACAAAGATAACAACGCAGATCTGATTTTCCAGCAACTAAAAGCTCCAAATTTTTTCGCAACATATTGCTGCTCTTATTTCTATTGCGCTATGGATTGTAGCTGTTGGGCGAGTATTTCGAAACTAGTTATTGCTTCTACTAGTGCTCTTAAAGGTACAATTTTACGTCATCATTGAATTCTATTCTTTTATTTACAGTGTTGGTAGTCATCATCTAATTATTTTAAAAAAAAAAACAAAAGAGTTTTGCTTTTACTATTTTTTTCCTTAATATTTAGGAAGCTATAACTTCATTTAGTTAATATAATTTTTGCTTTTCTTGGCAATTCACTTTCTTTTGGTATGATGGATAATTCAATCTCTCATCCACGCTCTAAATCCATTGGCTATTCATACCTTACTGATTATCTTGTTTTTTCTAACCAATCCAATTGTTCATATCTTACAAACTATGATACTCAAGGCACTATAGTTGAACCTCCATATTTCGATGGTAACTCTAAAGCGTTTCTTGGTTGGATACATGGCCAAGAAAATCTCTTTAACTCACATCACATAAGTGGCTCTCGTTGCATTTATCTTGTAAGTTTAACACTTATGGGGACTGCCAGGCATGATTAGAGAATAATTAGGAAAACAAATTAAAGTGTTAGAACAACGTCATATTACTTCATAGGATGAGAAGAAACGATTCTTAAGCAATAAATATGCACCTACCTATTATCAAACTTAGTTTTTAGACCAATTCTTTTTGTATTGTAGGCAAGAATCATCCACTGTTTATGAATATTTCACTCACTTCATGCAATCTGTTAGGAGTTGTGATATGTATGAAGCTCCAAATGTTGTTGCTTCTAAATTTATAGATGGATTGGCTCCTAACATAAAAAGTTGGTTTATACTCTCATCTGAATCATTACAAGCAGCCTACAAGTATGCTTTGAGCCTTGAAAGACTCACAAAAGTCTTGAACTCTGAGTCTGAGTTATCCTCTCCTAATAAGCTTGAGCCTATTTATTGTGTATCAACTCCCACTTCAGATGATCATATCTATATTGTTGATCTACACAGCCTTCTGATAGCGAGGATGAAATGTTTGAGCCTATAAAGTACTCTGACAATGAGAATCAAAGTTTTGAACCTCATCTTAAGTTTCCTCTCATGACCTTATCTTCCATAGACACGAATGCAATAGATATAATTGGAAGAACTAAAGCAGGTTTTGACTCCACCATTCCTTTACCCAATTTCAGATGTGCCTTTCATGTGGAATTACCTCATGTATCGAATACTTTCCCAGTTGCCACTTTCTTTGCCAAAGCATTTGTTCGATTGCATTCATTTTCTATTGATATCAGGCTTTTGCCTACTAACTTCCTTCACATTATTCCAACCCAAGCAACTATCTTCATAATTCTCATGCTGAGATCAAACATAGAATTATTTTAAATAATGAGAGTTATCTACTTGTTTTGACTATGCGTGGTTGGTATATCTCTTTTAAAGAAAATTTTTATGTTTTACTTCGTCTCTTTAAGTCGCTGTCCGAAACATGTTAAGAATAAGGTCACGGATTCAAAACTTGAAACTAATTTGTTTGACAGCCATTGCACTTGAATAGAAGTTTGGATTTTAATATTGCCAAATTGTTATCTTGCCGGGGTTCATTAAAGCTATCAGTTTTGCAATCATTGGTTTGTATAGGCGAGTCTACCATGCTGCTATGTGCTACTCATACTGTGGGTTCAGTTGATGTTGTTTTGGATGAGTTGCACCACATGTCACTAAAGATCACCTTCCTTGGTTAAAGCTATGCTTCATATATATGGTTATTAAGAGTTCCATACCGTTGCTTGATGCGGAAGAAAAATCAATCTCCATGGTTTAGACGCTACAGTCTAACTCGCCGGAGTCGAGTTTTTGTCAGCCGGGGAGAATGATATATATCCTCAAAGGATAATTATCTAGCTTATTTTAATTTATTGTTATTTTGAATTAAGGTTTTTCTAATTTAATTAGGTTTTTTATTATTACTTGGTTTCCAAGTTAGAGCTTTTTCTTAGAGTTAGGGTTATGTTGGCCCATTAGGATTATTTTGGCCGACTGGGTTATTTTGAACTCTATAAACATAGGACTTATATCATTGTATTGATCAATCCTACTTTTTTATGGAAAATCACTCTCAAGAATTTGTTTTGAGTTTCAAGAACTTGCGAGTCCTTATTTCAACAACCGGCGAGTTGGTAGAGCTTGCCACCTTTGGTTCGATATCATATTTCCCATCATTTCTGTTACGTTTTGAAACCATTAATTAAAGTCATACAAGATGATGCTCAAGTTAATGAGAATTTCCAGATTATTTGTCATAAACACAATAATTATTTCACTCTTATCTTTACTGTCAATTTTCATCCAGTCTACTTGGGCAAATTTTGACTTCATATAGCCAAAATTTTGATCCAGTGGCACTACAATAGATCTTGACAAAAAAATGACAATAGGCGTCGGTTCACG
>CAVNYN010240954.1:0-39202 GCA_963692815.1 Nyctanthes arbor-tristis | reverse complement strand
TTTTTTTTTTTTTGCTAATTTGAGATTCAAACACCCTAAATGCAACAACTAAGGTTAAATGCCCCAAATTAACTGGAATAATTCCTATTATGCTTTTAACTATATAATTTATATAATAGAATCTTAAATTTAGCTTTCTATATAGAATGTTTGACGAACCTAATTTCTTATAATTCTATTCACTTATCTTTTCCAATATTCAAACACCCTAAATAAAAGATATAATTGAATCTGTTGCAAATAATTAAATATTTAGTGAATGAATATCCTAACCCCGCAAACCCTAGACATGTTACCATTGTACCCCTGAAACCCTAGCTTTGTATCTATAAATAAGGGTCTCTACTTCTCATTGTAAACACATAATTTTCTAAGAGATAATTATTTATCTCTATGTTATCTTCTCTCTTTTATAACATGTTATCAGCACGATAGATATTTTTCTTTTTCTTCGTTCTACCAAACCATAGTTTACTTTTTTCCTATGTTGAATGCTTTTATTAATATATTCATTTTTCTTTCTACGAAAGATTCTGCAGCAATGCTATTCTATGGATTCAACATATTAGTTTTTCCTTTTGTAATTAATTGGCCCTTTTCACGTTTATTTTTTTTTGTCTTTTCTTTTGCCAATGTCAAAAAAATTTGACGCTTGGCAATCTTATGTTTAATTCATGATTTTTATATTAATAGAATCCTTATTATGGCATGATTGTTTTTAAATGTTTTATATCACAATGATTTTGTTTTCTTTTGTGTAAATGACTTGGTGTCAAGATATTAATTTGATTATTCATGTCTTTATGTATAGATATACATAAAGGGATAGCCAATATTCAATTTTAATGAATTTTTGGCTTCCAATTTTATGTTAGGTTGAAAATCATATTTTGATATAAGGGATCATGAAATCTCCTCTTGAGATAATATGACAGCCAATTACATAATGAACATAAATCTAGTAGTCACATATTATGTTACTTTTATTTTTCTTATATAGTGGGGAGATCATGAAGGTTTCTTTTCATTGATATTCTCCTTGATTTGATTTTGGATGTCAATTACATAATACATATAAATATGGTAACTATTATCCATTGATAAGCATTAACAGTGTTATTTAAATATATAATAACTATGCGTACTATATCTGTTATATAAATAATTATTATTTACATTTATTCCTGCACAATTAATTGATCTAACTATTACATACTTTGTATAATATGTTTATTTAAATTCATATAATTATGTCGTTATAATTCTCATATAATTATTTGTGTTACAAATTTTTTTGTTTAGTGCTCCTGAAGATGTACGTTAATTATTTCCCCTCGAAGGGCAAATAACTAATATTATACTATTCTTATCCTTGAAGGAAAAAATGAAAATTTATATTATAGATAATATGATATTTGATTAATCTCATATTAATTATTATGTATAAGTTCATATAATTCTTCAAGAACTATAGTTACATCTAATTAAATATTCCAGAAGAATACGATTGCCAAAAAAAATCCCCAAGATGTGCTAATAATTATGGTTTCTTGAGGAAACTATAATATTTGAAATTCTAGAAGAATATCTTATTATTTGTTCATGAAAAAACATAATTTTTACTTCGTCTATTATTATTGCATTATATTTTCTGTTTCGCAATTTATATTAGATGCACCTGTTTATTTATTTATTAAATTGTTATTGTACGTATAATAATAAATTAGATAAGTAGACAACTTATATTATAATATTCCCGCTGAATATTAATTGTTCTCGAAGAACAATATTATGCTAGATATTATATTTTCAATATATTCATGAAGAATAATTAATTACTATTCTTGGAATAGTAATAACTCAAATTGATAATGAATCGTTTACATTGATTAGTTTATTCTTATTTTTACCTGGTTTTATTTTGTTGCATTGGATATGAACTTATTCGCTTTATTGTTTTAATGTGTAGCTACCCTGAGCTATTTGAATTTTGAATAAACTATTTGTTATTTGATTTTCATTGATATTTAAATTTTTCTTGTTTAGGTACAAGTAGAGTAAAGATGAATTGTCAAGATGTTTGCTTAGCTGATAGTGCTACTTCCCATACAATATTTCGAGAGAAAAGGTATTTTGTTGAATTAATATTAGCAACTAATAATGTTAATACAATTTATAGGGCATCAAATATCATTGAGAGCTTTGAAAGAGCCAATATAATCTTACCTAATAATATAAGATTATATATTAATGATGCACTTTATTCTAGCAAGTCTAGAAGAGATTTGCTTAGTTTTAAAGATATCTAAATTAATGGATATCATATTGAAAAAATGCAAGAAAATAATATTGAATATCTTTGTATAACTTCTTTTCTATCTGGCCAAAAGCAGATAAAAGAAAAATTACAAGCACTCCCATCTGGGATGTATTTCACAACTATAAAGTCAGTTGAGTCAAATTATATAATGAACCAGAAGTTCGAAGACCCAAAAAGTTTTATTCTTTGGCATGATAGACTTAGACATCCATGAGTAGTAATGATGCGACGAATCATTACTAGCACGCATGGACATTCTTTAAAGAACCAGAAGATTCTTTTACCTAATGACTATCCATGTAACGCTCGCTCGCAAAGGAAATTAGTAGTCAAACATTCCCCTACAAAAGTTAATATTGAACTTCCAAAGTTTTTGGAAAGAATTCATGGGGATATATGTGGGCCTATACACCCGCCATGTGGACCATTTAGATACTTTATGGTTTTAGTTGATGCTTCAACAAGATGGTCCCATGTATGCCTGCTTTTGACTAGAAATATGGCTTTTGCCAGATTGCTTACTCAACTAATAAAATTGCGAGCTCAATTTCCCGATTATTCTATCAAGACAATTCGTCTTGATAATGCTGCCGAATTCAGATCCGAGGCATTTGATGAGTACTGCACTTCTATTGGTATTGTCGTAGAACACTCAGTTGCTCATGTGTATACTCAAAATGGCCTTGCAGAGTCATTTATAAAACAATTGCAACTGATTGCTAGGCCATTACTTATGAAAATGAAATTACCAACTTCTCTCTGGGGTCATGTAGTGTTACACGTTGCGTCATTAATTCGTTTAAGGCCAACCACTTATCATAAATACTTGCTTTTACAATTGGCATTTGGTCGAGAACATGACGTTTCTCGCCTAAGAATTTTTGGTTGTGCTGTCCAAGGTCCAATTCCACCCCCACAACACACTAAGATGGATCCCCAAAGAAGACTTGGGATTTATGTTGGTTTTGATTCACCAACAATTATTAGGTACCTTGAATCACTAACGGGTGACCTATTTACTGCATGTTTCGCAGACTGTCATTTTGACGAAATGACTTTTCCTACTTTAGGAGGAGCAAAACTACATCCTGAAAAACAAAATAAAATTTCTTGGAATGAATCTACCTTATCTCATTTTGATTCGCGAAGCAATCAATGTGAATAAGAAGTTGAAAAAATAATTCATTTGCAAAAGGTTGCAAATCAGTTACCTGATGTGTTTGTGGATACAAAGAAAGTGACAAAATCACATATACTGCCACAAAATACTCCAGCAAAAATTGATGTTCCTTTAGAACGATCAGCCTATAGCAAGTGAATCAAAAGTACGTCAGAAACGTGGTCGACCATTTGGAGCTAAAGATTTTGTGCCTAGGAAAAGAAATGTACAAGAGAATAATCAACCACAAACTCAAGAGGAGCATGAAGTGATTGATCAATCAAATAAAGAAGATTTGATTCCTGCAGAATCACAAAATGAAGAGGTCTCAATAAACTATTTATCATCACCCAAAGTTTATGAAAGAAACAATGTAGTGATAGATAATATTTTCGCCTTTAATGTGGCTCTTGATATTATGCATGAGAATCAGGATCCTGAACCACAGTCTGTTAAAGACTGTCAGCAAAAAAAAAAGATTGGCCAAAATGGAAAGAAGCCATACAGGCGGAGTTGAATTCTTTGGAAAAAAGAAAATTTTTTGGACCTGTAGTCCAAACACCCAAAGATATAATTCCTGTTGGATATAAGTGGATGTTTTTGAGAAAAAGGAATGAGAACAATGAAATTACGAGATATAAGGCTCGACTTGTAGTACAAGGTTTTTCACAGAGACCTGGAACAGATTATGAGGAGACATATTCTCCTGTAATGGATGTCATAACATTTAGATATTTTAAGAGTTTGGTTGTCTAACAAAAGTTAGATATAAGACTTATAGATGTAGTAACTGCCTATCTTTACGGCTCACTTGATAGTGAAATTTATATGAAAATCCTTGAAGGATTCAAAGTCCCAGAAGCAAGTGATTCATTCCCTAAAAATATGTCCTCAGTTAAATTACAAAAGTCACTCTATCGATTAAAACTATCTGGACAAATGTCGTATAACTGTCTGAGTAAATATTTGTTGAAAGAGGGATGTCAAAATGATGATATTTTCCCATGTGTTTTTATAAAGAAAACTGATGTTGGATTTGCAATAGTAACAGTGTATCTAGATGATTTAAATCTTATAGGAACTCCTGAAGAGCTCAATAGAACTGCTGAGTGTTTAAAAACTGAATTTGAAATGAAAGATTTGGGGAAAACCAAATTTTGGCTTGGTTTGCAGATTGAACATTTTTCAGAAGGATTATTTGTTCATCAATCCACATACACAAAAAGTTTTAAAAATGTTTTATATAGATAAGGCACATCCATTGACATATTCAATGGTTGTCCGATCACTTGATGTAGATAAAGATCCTTTTCGTCTAGTTGAAGATGAGGAAAATATTCTTGGTCCTGAAGTACCATATCTTAGTGCAATTGGAGCATTGACGTATCTTGCAAATTGCACTCGACCAGATATAGCTTTTTCTGTAAATCTCCTTGCTAGATATAGCTCTGTACCAACTCAAAGACATTGGAATGGTGTTAAACATATTCTTAGTTACCTTAAAGGTGCCATAGACTTGGGATTATTTTATTACAAAACAAAGGCTCTTCTTTAGTTGGCTATGAAGATGCAGGTTATCTCTCCGATCCACATAAAGCTAAGTCACAAACAAGATATGTCTTTACTTGTGGAGGAACAGCTATATCATGGAAATCTGTGAAGCAAACCTTGATAGCAACACCTTCAAATCACTCAGAAATTATTGCAATTCATGAAGCAAGTCGTGAATGTGTATGGCTTAGGAACATGACACGCCATATTCAAACATCATGTGGAATAGTTTCAACAAAGGAACGTCCAACGATACTGTATAAAGATAATGCAGCTTGTATTGCACAACTTAAAGGAGGCTTCATCAAAGGAGGTAGGACGAAGCACATATCTCCAAAGTTTTTCTACACACATGAACTTTAGAAAAGTGGGGACGTCAACATTCAACAAATTCGTTCATGTGATAATGTAGCTGATTCATTCACAATGGCGTTACCAACTTCTACATTCAAGAAATTGGTCGATAAGATTGGAATGCGTCGACTTGGAGATCTTCAGTGATTGACATCAGGGGGAGTAGTTGTACTCTTTTTCTTTCGACCAGGTTTTGTCCCACTGGGTTTCCAAATATTTGTTATATACTATACTTTTTTTCCTTGAGCTTGTACTTTTTTCCCACCGGGTTTTTGTCAGACTAAGGTTTTTAACGAGGCAGTTAGATGTATAGATAGTCATTCAAGAGGGAGTGTTGTAAATAATTAAATATTTAGTGAATGACTATCTTACCCCCGCAAACCTTAGATATGTTACTATTGTACCCCTGAAACCCTAGATTTGTATCTATAAATAGGGGTCTCTGCTTCTCATTGTAAACACACAATTTTCTAAGAGGTAATTATTTATCTCTATGTTATCTTCTCTTTTTTATAACAGAATCTTAATTTTAGCTTTCTATATATATCCTCTCACATAAAATATATCTTGTAGTTATATTTTTTAATCTAATCTAATTTGCAAACACGGTATAATATATCAGAAGAATGTAGCTTTAATTGTATTTTAAATTATACCTTCGCAATATACACCACTTAAATCAATGATTCTTATTAATCTTTCTCTAACTTGAACTAAATATGGATAACTTAAATCAGTGATTTTTATCATTATTTCTTTGGCTTAAGTCAAATATGGATTAATCTTTAGCATAAATCAAATATGCACAAAATTGTATGGTGATAAACAACATTAATTAAAATTTTTTAATCTGTGTAAAAAATAAAAGGGGAATAATTTGATGGGACGGAGGGAGTAAATAATCTTTGTTTAACTTTTATCAACTGTATCGTATTACGAGTAGCACCTATAATATTTTTCTCTACACACTCATATGATCAAATCTTATAGTTTAAATCCTTTTTATACAATGCAATTTAATTTTCTTGAATTGTTTATATTATCTGTTATGGTCATCCTGTGCAACACACATAAACCTACAATGTTAAAGTGAGGAATGTATCCATTGACTTGCACAAATAACCACATTCTATTATTTTTCATGATTACTTTTATTGAACTGTTTATTTTATATGATAATATCATCTTGTGCAATGCACGGGTGAAATTACTAGTTTCTTGTAAAATTATTAACTCTAGATAACAACAAGCCCTGTTACCCATATTTTTCCATAAGTGTACCTAATTAAAACAAACTCTTTAATTAGATATGATCATTTGGACAGCCTAGAATAAGCTCTATAGATTTAGAACAACGATCGCATGAAGAATTAGGAAAATAAGTTAATCTAACCAATATATTTAGAAGCTTGATTTATTTAACTTAGGTTATGTTATCCCTAATGAAAAAAATTATTAGTTACTATTTGACAATTAGAAAAAACAACAATTACAGATTGAAAACCTAATTCTAGCAATAGAAAATTAATTGTTTAAAGTAGTAGGCCTAAACTAAATCAAGCAATCATTATAAGCATAGAAACAGAATAACACAAGCAATTTCATATAAGAGTAAGAATCAACGTTACTGAAATTGATTAATTAAAGAACAAGAAGTGGCATCAACATCCACTTGAACTGAAAGAAGAGAAATCAGTTTTGTATGCTCATTTCGGAAAAATTTTCCTTCAACGTGTCTTTGTAACGAAGCAAATAAGTTGTATATCATAACCTTCTTATATAAGGTTCAAAACTCCTTAAAAAGGAAGAAAATTCGTACACAAAAACTACCATAAAAAGAATTCTTTTAAAACAAGGAAAAATAAATTTTTCATGCAAACTTAGCCATGTGGCCGCATGAGGAATCGATGCGGCGGCATGAATCTTCAATCCTTAGCCAGTTTTTTCACCTTCTCTTCATGTGGCCAGCCTTGGCCGCATAGCTTCCTCTGTACGGCCACACATTTTGAGGCCGTTCTAAAACTGGTCCACCAGGCTACATGTATCAGAGACGTGTGACTATATATTTTCGCGGTCTTCTGAAATGGCTCGTGCACCATTGCTCTCTCTCATTCTTGAATGCAAGCAACCGCATGGTTGAATGATGCATCCATATAGTTTCAGTTTCTCCTTCCTTTATCTTCCAATTTTGTTCTTTTTTACCGTAAATTTTGTAACCCGTGCAGAATTGATCCTAACTCAATCAAGAATTTCAAGATGGTACAATTTCATCCCCTCTTGGAATTTGAACTACAATTTATTGAGGGGAAAAGTAGCCATACAACTAGGAGGATTTGTGTCTCATAACTCCCGAGAGGAAAAAAGGACAAGAGACAAACCAAGTATAAGACAAACCAAAGGCTAAAGACCGCGTTGCAATGGTGTGGGCAACCATATTCGCATCTCGACAAATAAACTTGCAAGGACCACAATCCAACTCTACTAATAACGATCTAATTTTGGTGTTTGTATACTTTTACCCAATAAAATTTTTATTTTTCCAAACCCTCAAGTTTTTTGCCTTTTTTCCTTGTCCAACTCTAAGAGTGGTCTATTTGTCCAATTGTCCCTATATTCTATTTAGCCATTTATATATGTATTACGTTCTAAATTACTTTACACGTCTACCTTTTTATGTCGTTTCTTAAATATTGGAAAAAAAAGATTATTCCAAGGCTAAAATAATAATTTTCAACTTCAGATTTTGTACACGATACTTGAAGTTTTACACAAACACACACTTCATAATTTTGTACACGCGAATAAGCTGGAGGTAAGATGATACATCCCCCTCCTCGTATTGGATTTGGTTTTTAATAAAAAAATTAAGGGCATCCAAGCTCTCCCAATGAGTGGAAATAGAGGTCTAAAAGTCACGGAGAAACTCATTAATGTTTCCTAAGAATAATAATAATCTATATATTAATTTATATTTATATATAAATAATAAGAGAAGTCATCTAGTATTGTAATTTCCCGCCATTGGTCCTCTACTTTCTCTTTTTATTTTGTTATCTATTTTTCAGATAATTAAGAATATCTTACTAGAGAAATTCATAAGAATCTCTTCGGATAATTAGGAGTTTTATTCTAATTGTATTGGATATCAATTAAATTTGTTTATATTTTTTTAATTTTTTCCCTACTTTCTATTTTTATTTTCTTATCCTTTTTTTTTATAGTTAAGAATATCTTCTTAAAGAAATTCACAAGAATCTCTTTGGATAATTATCGATTTTATTCTAATTATACTGGAGAACAATTAAATTTGTTTTACATTTTTTTGAATTTTTTCCCTACTTTCTGATAAAATGACTTAAATATTAAAATAAATTTCATAAACTTTCTTCTTTAAAAAACAACGGGTGACTTTTGTATAATTAAGAATCTATTTCTTAAAGAAATTTATAACAAATAAATTTCATTAAAATTTATTCTGATTAAGATTTTTTATTAATTTTTTATTCTCTATTTTGTGTTCCCTTTAAAGCTTTCATTTGTTACACACGTGAGTGCAATATAATTGGTTGTTGATTTGATAAGATAAATTTTTGTACATTAGTTTTTCTTAGTAGCACAATTACTATTTTATTTTGACAATGATCTAACGCCAAATATATAGTATCAAATGATCTATTGTGATTTCCTATGTGATGTACCTCAATGTATCATATGGCATCATTAACATGCAATATTACATGGTATTAAATTGTAACTGAGTGTGACTATTAAATTAACTGTATATTACTTTTTACATTTAATTTAATATATATTTGATTGAGATTAAATACATGTTAATGTCAAATTTTCTTATTACTGTTGTTGTCCCGTGCGACCCACGGGCAAAGATTCTACTAGTAATAATAATTATAGTAAATGAGCAATTCTAGGGGCACATGAAAATGGGATATTATTAGGTAATATTCTCATATAGCACACATTTATTAGGTGATAATTACATGGCTACTTTTTCATCATCCAATATAAGTATACTACACAAGAATGTCACTTAATAATGTCCTATTTTCATGTCTCCTTAGAATTTTTCATAATACATGAGTCATCTCTAATTAGACCTTTCCCGTTGACTTCCTACTCAAAGGTTTTAGTTAACTGGGTCAAACAATTTTGGTCAATATATCTTTTATAATGTAACTCCTAGTTTCCCTCTCAATCCTCCCGCTTGTATAAAAAGAAAGTTAAATTTATTATAAACAAAAAAGGATCGTCTTCTATTCAATAAAACATCGACACATAGATGTGTGTCACGAAAATATACATTAATCCCATCACTATTCTTAATTAATTAATGTAAAAAAAATCTCCTTATTATCTTGGAAAACAAAATTCAAAATTTTAAGGAAAATTTGAATCAGAGCAGGTGGGTTCCCATCAACCGGACTACCGTTACCTTCTGCATAGTTCTCCCAGATCGGAAGAGCATGAATTTGATCAAGCACCAAAACCAACCCCATGATATAAAATGAATTCATTTTACTTTCAAAAAAAAAAAAAAAACCGTGGTGTATGCGACATCGAATCCATCCTTTACTGAAAACACAAAAACGTCCTTTCCAACACGACATTCGTGGAGGCGTCCACTTTGCGTCGGATCTCCGTCACTACTTCCTTTCTAGCGTTGAAGAAGTGCAATTCTGGTTGCCGAAAGGGCCGTCGATCTGGTACTCCTCACACAGCCTAGTATATAGCTCCACTGTCATGCTTGACCGTCCGATTACTGATTATCTCACCTGACGCTGTTTCTTCCCTTCAATTCTCTCACCGATGAAGCCTTCCTACCTTTGATGCTGACTCGGCCTCTGTCACACAGCGAAGTCAGACTTGGCTGAATTTCACAGTACTTTTCTGAAATTCTCGTTTTTCAGTATGAACCCAGTTGAGAAAAGGGACAAGTGAACTCGGCCAGGTCACATTCCTATGTAATTCCAGTCATGAATCTGCTGTAAATCTGGGGAAGCAAGAAAATTGGACGAATCCAACGTAATAATTGAATGGGGCTAAGAAAATATCAAAGATTCACAGAACTCTGTTCAGATGAATGCCCAGTTATCAGTCTGTTACGTTTCACGACAGGTTTGTTGTTTGTAGGCTGTAGCGCAAACGAAAAACAATTAAGAAACGAAAGCAATAAAGAGCACAAAGACTTTGGGTTTGGCCGTTAGGCCCTGACTAGTTCACAGTTTCAAGGAAACTGTTATGTCCTGCCATTGAGGCTCCACCGGAAGTGGATCTGCCTCCCTCCACTAGAAATTGGAAAACCACAAAAGGATTATAGCCCAGGCAGACGTGTGCTCTTCCGATCTATTAGGGCAAACACTCGAGAACCCTAATCTCACCCAAAATCCCCAAGACTCTACAAACTATTGAACTCGAAACATGTAAAGTAATCACAACAGAACCCTTTTCACTTTACTTCATCCATTTTTAATAAGAACTCAAAAGGAAAGTTTCATTCAAATAACTTTTCAAATTCAATTGAATTAATCATGTTGACAAACCCATTTTACGTATGCTTTGGAAGAAGCTTATATAGTTTGAGAAGGGGTTTTGATTGATCAAAAAGAAGAATCTATTTCAACCAATATGTCCTTAGGCACGGTTATACATAACATAGAAATCACACTTGGAAAGGGTGGACAATTAGTTAGAACAGTGGGTGACCTGCTTTTGACATATCTCTCATTATTTGGGACCCTATCCACTTCTTTGAGCTTCTATTGAATCGAGAAATAGGTTTGATTGGCCATCTTTTTTTATATATACATAAGGCATTCTCCCGATAATTCAAATTGAAGCAATTATGTCCAACTCGGGCCAATCAATAGAAATAATCCACTTTTGTGATATATTCCACACATCACACTAGATAAATATCATATTCATGGAACAGGATTCTCTCGATTCTACAAGAATTTTTATGAAATCCTTTCATTTGCTTCTCTTCGATTGAATTTTGATTTTCCCAGAATGTATCCTAATTTTTGGCCTAATTCTTCTTCTGATGATCGATTCAACCTCTGATAAAAAAAGATCTACTTTAGTTATATTTCATCTCGTCAACAAGTTTAGTAATGGGCCGTTAACCAAGACCCTAACTCACTCAGAGAACAACACAGAGAGGCCCTAAGACCACTCATAAAGAGAGAGAGCATCGAACACAGAATAGATACTCAAAATCTAACTCTTAGCCTGATCTCAACCAAATATAGCACTAAGTTTAATGGCCAGGATGCACCAACCAGACCCGCCATAGGATCCGCGAGACTCTCAACCGGCTTAGGACTAAATGGGCTAGGCTAGGAAAAAACTTGGATCAACATACTTTACACAGTCAAATGGGCCTAACAAAATAAGATCAAAGATTCATTATACCTAGGGAAGCTGGAAATTTGAAAGAGTCTAACGTGGGAATCGGAAGAATTCACTCAATCAAAGTAATAGTCAAATGGGGCTAAAGAAAATATCAGAGATTCCTAGAAGTGAATACAAATGAATATCGAGTAATCAGAATCAAAAATTGAAGGTCTAATTGGCACAAAAGGATCCTAACATATGAGGTCGCTGTGCAATTGGACCCTAACTTGGTAAGTTAGACACTAACCTATTACTGTTCATGCAAAAAAGGACATTTTTCGCCCATTGTTGTTAAAAATCATTGTTACATCTGCACATCCACCACACGCCTAGCAACACATCTAACATGCCTATATCAATTATGTGTCTAGAAAGGGTAAATGGATCATTGACTTTTCATACCTTCTTTGAAGAAACCAAGGAGGCAAAAGAAGCAAACTAGAAACCCTTCTACCCATTCCGAAACACCCATAAAATTTTCCCGGGATCGATGCCTCAGATTGGGGTTCTACCACTGCAAATTGAAGAAGACACAAGCACTCTTGGAGAACAACCTATTGTGGTCACCGTATGCTGTATATGGATGCGGATTTGCAATTGAAGGCCAACTTTTGGGACAAGAGTGACACTTTACCTTTTCAGACATCAGTCTACTATGATTATGTGCATTGGACGGCCATGGAGTTGAGGATCAAAATGCATTACGAGAAATCCCCAATATACGGTTACATGTCATTCGTCACATGACAACATTTCTTGCTCTAAGGTTTAAAATCTAGAAAACAGAATACCAATCCCCTATTAGCATGATGGTACCTAAATAGCGTCATCTATTGACATAAAAAATAGGTCTTGTAAGTTCAACAATTGACACTCACTAAAAGAGGGAATAATTACTTATTTTAATTAATGGATCCATTTAGTGGATGGTATCATAGAATATAATCCCTAGTTTAATGGATCCAATATACTTTACCATGAATTGTAATTATAAACCTTTAGTTGATGCAAAACCTTATTTTTAGTCGATTCATTGTCTATCCTTGTTACTCGGTCAGTATGATTGCAAGTGCAAAGGCCAATAGAATCTGCGTTGGCGTTAATGCGTTAATATATATGGCTTAAACATTTTAATGTCCTTGTCTTGAATGGAATTAGATGTCCCATGAATTTCCAAGTTGGTTCCACATGCAAATTGATAAAATCATTGTTAATTAATAGCACAAATGTTAATTGTTTGTACAACTAGAATATTTCATATACCAAAAGTGGTTAGAATAGTAGTTCAGAATTATATTGGGAATCTTATACCCATTTTATTAGTTAACAGCACATGCTATCAAGTAATATTTTTATTATGTTTAATTGAATAATAGAATCCCATGATAGTTATTAATTTCTACTTCCTTAATAATAAAATTGACTCTAGTTTTTTCTACAATTGTGAAACATATAAAGATTGCTTGAGGTATATATGTAGTCATGTTGCCATAAAGCAGCCTTTCTGAGCTTTGGAGTCAAATTAAGGAAGCTTTTTGAGTAAAGTAGCCAATTACAAGCTTTCTTTAGTAGACTCTTAAAATCATTAGAAATATATTCCATGTCCTCTTTTAATTGATGCTCTGGATTATTTGCGCCAATATTTAACGAAATCCTATTATTCTTCCACTTCTAACAAAATCTCCAGCAGAAGAAAAAAACATATAAAAGTAAAATAAATTTACTAGAGACGCGCGAGAAGTTGATTGTTTTTCCTTAGTTCTCTTGATGAGAATTTGAGATATGGAATCTAAATGAATGAATCAAAAGAGTAAACTTATTGTAAAGATAGAATGAAAAAAGATAATTAATTTATTAAGGTAATAATAATTGAAAGATGGGAAAAAGAAAAGTATGCAGATATTGTACTAATCAATTAAATAAATTATTATTATGCATACTATATTATTGTACAAATAATATAGTATGCAGATATTGTACAAATAATTAAAAAAAACACAAGGTTTGCAAGAAACCTTCGTGCTCAATATTGTTGGAACATGAATTTTCAAGTTAGAGACAGTACATATGCAACAAATGCAGTTGATTTAACAGCTCGTACAAAAAGGAATTCCATGTCCACATGTTATTGCTTCCCTATCCGATCGGAAACCTAGCAGACAATTAATGGTCTAAATGGATTATGTACATGAGACATACAAAAAGGATACTTACCTGTAGACTTACTCGTACTTCACTGGCCCAATGATTGGATCAGAATTGTGGCCCAACAAAGGAACATCCTAGAAGGCCTAAAAAGAGCGACGAAAGGGGGCAAATGAGCAACGACAAACTTCTACATGTTGTTCTAGTAAACAAAGACTCATAATGAAGTCAGCGGTGTGGACAATCTGGACATGCTAAGGTTTACGGCCAACCCCTAGTAATGCAACTGGATGATCTTATATTTGGACTGTTGCTAATTAGTCTACTATTTTTGTCAAATATATATCCAGAAGAAAGAATTGCTTGCTTTTGTGTTTTATAATCTTTACTTTTGCTGATTTTCTCTTATTATCATTCTTCTAGGTATGTAATTTGTTTGCTGGAATTCTCTGTCTTTTGTCAAATGTAAATGACTTGAGTGTAGTTGCATATGTTATTTGGTTATTGGGAACTCTATGTCATAGTTTGTCAATGACTTTTGTACAGTTTCAAGATGGATTAATGGATGTTTCAATGGATTCTGATTTTAATATATTTATAACTTTGATTTGAATGGTGTAAAGAGGTATGAAATCTTCATTGTTGAACTCATATTTTGTCTTGTCTTTGTGAATTTACTGGCATGAGTATTGTATAGCTGTTGAATTACAGGTTATTGGAGATTTCTTTATGCTAATAGGGTAAAGGAAAATTCAATGAACTGGAGCTCTCGACTGGTTATACCTCTACGGTTGAGCATATGTACTGGCCAATTTGATTGGCTTTTTTACTTTAAATCCAATGTCCTAGGAACCTTATTAATTTTCTTCTAATAAGTTGAACCATATGCCTGTAAGCTATTGCTTTTGTGTTATTTCTTTAATGTCATCTGCTCAGGAGAACTGTGATGAATGCTTTGTTGCCTTGTTTTATGTCGTTTGCATTAAAGACATTGGAAAAAAGGAGATATTTCTACTAGGTACATGAACATATACACTACAAGAAAATGTACGATTGACAACAGAAATTTCTGTTGCTAAATGGGTCAATCTTTGGCTAATAGACTGTTAGTAACGGAAACGTTCTTATGCTAAATCCCTTTCTAATTGCATCGTGGCTAATTTAGCCACAGATTTAGTTTTTCGTTATCAAATTAGCAACATGTTAGGCCGTTACTAAATTACTAACGGATAAAAGTGTTACTACTAATCATGGACTAGAATTTTGAAAGAAAATAATCCCCCTTATTGCTCCTGTGAGGATTCAAACTCGAGTCTTGATAATTGGCGAGTAAAGTTTCAACCACCAAGCTACTATATATATTTGTTAATGTGTTGCCCTATAATTTATATAAAGTATGTTCTCGTAATTTTCTCCAACCATATTCATTACGAAATTATTGGTAATCTGTTACTAATAGTAACAAATTGTTTCCGTTACTATTTTGTAACAAATTGGTAACGAAAAACTAGCAACATAAGTGATTCTGTTACTAATTCTGTTGCTATACGTGTTCTGTTACTAATAAGTTACTATTCTATTGCTAATAGTAACAAATTTTTTCCGTTATTATTCAGTAATGGATTAGTAATGAAAAAGTAGCAACAAAATGATTCCGTTACTAATTCCATATCTATTCGCTCTCCGTTACTATTTTGTTGCTAATAGTAATGGAATTGGTTCTGTTACTAAATTTATGTTGCTAATTTTGTATTTTCTAGTAGTGATAATAAAAATTAAAAAGGATTAGGTACATTTCTCTAGTTATTCTTCACTTTGAGGAAATATCCGGCACTCCAGGAGTACTTGAAATTTGGTATTCCAAACCACTTAATAGCTCAAAAATGGGTTTAAGTTTCCTAAAAATAAGGCTAAAAAACCTATGGGTAAGTTCTTTATTGGCTTTTTCCCTTGACGTAGAGATTCATCCATGTCAATTTTTATAAACCATGGTGGGTTCAAATATAAAAATGATATGCCACCAGGTGTTCATGGCGTGTGTTAGATATATGCTATTAGATACGCACATTCCATATCATTTCCTAATATGGCTTAATATCTAGTGGTAAATCAGCACTCGGTTTTAATATGCTAAAACGATATGATGATGACGACGACGACGACAATGATGATAGATAATAATATTTAAATATACCATTATAAGAGGCGGGAATGTAACTTTTCAAAGACATAGATATCCTTCTCGAGCTGCTGCGTGTGGGATAACATGCATGGTTGACAGTAGTTTTAATGGAAATGGACAGAAAGGTCCTTTTCTTAATGAATACTGATTGGTTGGGAGTCTAATTTGCCAAGGTAAAAATGATGGGGTCCAATTGCACAATAGCCTCGTACGATAGGGTCTTTTTGCGCCAATTAGCCAAATCTGAAGCTTCCCTTGTTTATGGAAATTATTAACCATAGAAGAAAGCATTAACAGACATTGAGGAGGCATCTGCCGGCGGCATCGTGAGAGCGAGTTCACCCAAGTCGTGGAATCATGGCCGTAGGAGTTGACTTGGACGAGAAGCGTGTGTTACAAATAGGAATGGATTAAAAATTCTAATTTGTGACAACAATGGTTATCCCATCCAAGCAACTGAGAATGGAATTTTTCTAAAGAGGGGTTACCTCCTTAGAATGGTTACCTCTCCCTTTACGGAGAGACAACTGCCATGTGCCTGCATATGATTGGGGGTTGAGAGATGCATGTGGTAGTTGTCTCTCTGTAAGGGGAGAAGTAACCTCTTCAAAGTCGGACCGAATGTGGTGTACAAAGAAGTTTTTTTAAATTTAGAGTAACCATGCAGAGACTTTTGTCTGGTAAGCAATTTAATTGTTAATTTGAAATCAATATTATATTAAAGGCTTTTTTTTTTTTTTAAATTTATTGTTAATCTATATCTTTTAGTCGTTTCATTGTCAAATTTATTTAAGTAAATGTTATTGAGACAGGTGAATTTATGGATGCGATACAAAAGCTTTTTAAGTGCATGGTATTGCTATTTTATGATTTTCTATTGCTGGAGAGTTCAATTGGCTTTTACTGTCGTTCTACGGAGTATGATTATTTTTATTATGTTTGCTTTGATAATTTCGGAGGACATTATGCTTATGTTTGATGAATTAAACGGAGTTACTAATTGTTATTAAATTTATTATTATTGTATACTTATTTCAGGTGTACATGAAATTTTTATTAAATAAAGTTGTTATTTTAAAGTTTACTGACATTATGGAGCAATTTAGAATTTAATATGCTGTAAAGGTATGGAAAATATTAATTTTTAATTGTTGCAGTTGTTTTAATTAGTGTTCATTAACTTATATTTAGTTGTTGTTTCTAATATGTTATACTATGTTTCGTATATTTGGGAAAACTTCTTCTTCGTATGTTTACGACTTTTCTTCATTCATGGATTAAATTTCTTCTATGTGCTAAATTGTTACTCATGTATTCAAATGTTATTTTGTTATTGATGGATTTACTTTTCATTTAATGTTTGTGTGTATCAGATCTAATTGCCAGTTTTAATAAATAATAAAGTGTAGCTATATATATAATTACTTATGTTTTTTGAAGGGATGGTGACAGTTACTTATGTTTATTCAACTGGAGGGATTATTGATTGATCTGATGGGAAAACTTTTATGATAATAGTTTACATTATTTTTAGTTTTTTTTTTTTTTATCCCACACAACAGATGGGTGTAGAACTAGTAAATTAAAAAATGAAAGAAACGAAAAGTAAGAAAGAAAATATAATAACTATTTTTTATTCATAAAAATTATAAATACACATGTAAGTCACTAAAGACTATTATTTCACACTCAAACCCAACGTGGATGAAGGAACTCTATATGATGATGTTGCTGAAGTCGAAGGACTACTGATAAACCGAGTAGAACCTAAAGCATTTTAGTTACCGCGTGGCTTGCCGGAGACCGTTATTGCAAGCTTCTGGCCGGCCTCGCAGTGGCCGTCGAAGCTGGAAATGAAGTAGTGGTTGCCTACAGTGTTGAGAGTTACATTTGCCGGTCCGAACTCAAACTCCTCACCGATCTCATCGTCGTCGCTACATCTGTCATAGGAGTATTTGGGTACTCGGACAACATCATTTTGTTTGGTCACGAAGTTAAACACTGTAGAAGCAAGGATTAGTATCTTTGAAATGTCTCGAAGATATAATATAAATAATATAAAATTACACAATTTAATAATTTAAACTTTTAGATCCAATGTACAATGATTTGAAAAATAATAAAAATTCATATGAGCTACATACCTAGGGTATCACCAACTACGAATGTCTTGCCCGAAGCCCATTTCCCATAGAACGAGCTGTCCGGTGGTATAGTCCAACCCAAGCTATCTCCAACAATGTGCACATTTGGACTAGGAGCTGGAGTGGTGGTTGGGGTGGTGGGAGTCGGACTGGTAGGATTGGGGGTCAGGGTGGTGGGAGTGACGGGGCTAGTGTGTGGCGGCATAACTGTTATTGCAAGCTTCTGGCCGGCTTGACAATGGCCATCTTCGCTGCTAATGAAGTAGTACGTGCCTGCAGTGGTGAGAGTCACATTTGCAGGCCCAAACTCGATCTCCTCACCGATCTCATCGTCATCGCTACATCTATCATAGGAGTATTTTGGTACTCGGACAAGATCATTATCTTCCGTCACGAAGTTAAACACTGTAAAAAAAAAAATGATCATCCGTATGTGTCAAGCAAATGGGCAAATGGACATATATTACTAAATAAAAAGATACAAATTGAAAAAAAAAAATGAATAAATTTCATATCCAACACTAACCTAGGACATCTCCAACGACGAAAGTCCTGCCTGAAGCCCATTTCGCATAGAATGAGCTATCTGGCGGTATTGCCCAACCCACGCTATCTCCGACGGTATGCACTTTTTGGGCACCAATGTAAGGCACCATAGCTGCAAATACTGCACCCAAAATGATCAAACTGGCAAGCTTGTCCATCTCTTTTCGATATCGTAAATTTATGTATGCTTCAAGTTATTTGTAAATTGTGGTGATGAATGAAAACCTACTCATATTGTGCTGTATATATAGAGTTGGGGATTATGGAAATGGTCTAAGGAGAAATTAAGATCATGAAATTTCAGCAAGACTTGTATTTGAAGTGGAACAGTAACATGGCTTCAAAAAGAAAGAAATTTGTGTTTATAATTTTGAATTTCTAATTTGATTTGATGTGATGTTTATGAATGTACTTGTCAACAACGGATTTGTCGAATTCATGTTGATTAATATTATGAAATTGTCAAACTCATATTAATTAATGAGATAAATATTAAAAGATTTAATTAATAAATTTTGTTATTTCTTTCCTCTTTCCTTTTTGTTGGCGAATTTGATTTCTCCAATTTGACTATTATTATTGATTTTTAGTTTCATTCCAAGTTCGAAAATTCGACCTCTGATAGTTATAAGGTTCATTTTACTTCCATTTTGTGGCAAATCGAATTGAAACTTGTACTAATCAGAAAATAATTGAAGGTTCAATAATTGTTCATAACGAAATGATGTTTAAATTAAATAACAAACAACAAATTCAAGGTATTATTATTATTATTATTTTGACAACAATTCAAGGTATTATTATTACTTAATGAAAAGTAAGGATTGATTGACAGGGTAGAATAGTCCGGAAATATTGAACATGTGATATATTCAATTAAGGGTAATTATATTACTCTTTATTAGACGAATTATTTTAGTATTTATAGGGATTATTATTATATTAATTAACAACATAGTAATTTTTTCCCGTCAAAATTTTTTTCAAATTAGGTTACGTGTCCACATAACTTTCGTAACTTTATGTTGCCGACATTTTTCAATTTTTACCCGGAAAGTTCTTTTAAAAAGTCCCCAAGTATTGTTAAAAATAAAAAATAAATAAAAGATAAAAAATAGTTAAGCCTTTGTTGGCCTTTGTTTGCATACCATTTCTACTTTTAAATAATAAAAATAGGTTAAACCAATTACATTCATATATTTTATAAATCTCCACCATTCTACTCTACTCATTATCCCTTTTATTTCTCTCTCTAAAGTTCACTTCTAAAATTTTTACACAAAAAATCATTATTTTTTGCAAAAAGTAATGATCGATAGCAAGTTGCGAGAGATGATTTGATGAAAAAGTTTAAAGATATAAAACAAAAGAATAACTAAGCTTCATGGACAATTATCATAATAAAACGTGCCTCATATATATATATATATATATATTAAAACGTTGTAATGCCAACTGTCAATATAATTCCCCACTATTTATTCCTTACGCGACCTTTTTCCTTCTGCCACCACATTCATAATCAACCGCCCTCAACCCACCGAAAAGAAAAGAAAATAAAAAAAATAACAACAACAACGTCACGGTCCAAATTCTTTCTTGTGCTTGCCCAACTTTGATCTTTGCAGTGAGGCCAACGATTCATCTGTTTTTCCATTCTTTTGTGCAAAAAAATCAACATAACCTCCAATATCGGTCTTTGTTTTATTATTTCACAGATAATCGATCAAAGCAGAAATCACACACACAAGAAGAAAAAAATTAAGCTATTATCACTTTGGGTAATGATAGATATCCATATTAGTTCAACGATTGACGGGAATTAAGTCATAATTTATGAAAAGAAATTGGAGGGCAAAACTGTTATTGGAAATAATTAAAATTTGCAAATAAAAATTTACAAATAAATCTGAAGCAAACTCGTAAACCAATTAAGACGAGGCACAAAAGTCTCGCTCTCTTTAAGCAGATTTAAGCTCTTTGCGACGTTGGAAGGTCCTCAATTACCTGTGCAAATGTTGTCTCCTACAGGATATAACAACCCACCTGAAAACATTATATAGTTAAATCCTCTTTGTACTGACGAGAAACTTAAAACTCCATTATAAAACACCCTTCTTTTTGCTAATATATTAAGGGGAAAAAATGCAATTTGGTTGTGTGTGTCCGTAAACAACAAACCTAAGAAGCATACTGCATATAGAGGTGAAAAATAAAGCACGCGTTATTCGAACATTAATATAACTCATGCATGTATGAATACTATTAATTAATAAACTAGCTAGTGACTCATAAATTTTAACTCAAAAATTCATACCTAGTTTAATTAAATAATAAGATTTTACAATAGCTATCAAATATTAAAACATTTGGGATGTTTGAAATTTAAATTTTATAAGGTAAAAATGTCAGTCGATGAACTAACCAGTAAACTAGCATGGAGGTATATCATTATTGTGTTACTTTATATAATCTTTTATAAGAAAACAATTGAAATCTAAATCCTTGCATAGAAGATTATAAAAAGATGGAATCAGGGTGTAATGTGCATTATTTTTATCTTCGAGGCATAAATTGAACTAGTCCTTCTATAGTGTCCATTCGATATTATTTATGGAGTCCAATGTATTTGTAACAAGTATTCATTAGACACATTATAGGGAGAAAATGAGTTCATCATCTTCTAATATGTCTAAAAAAGACTTGCTACATAATACATTAAATTCCATAAAGGACACCATAAAATATATAAATTGAATTGATGAAATGGTTAAGTAGGGTGTACGGTGCTCAAGTACTGAATGGATGCTAGCGAAAATGATGCCTTTTTTTTTAATTTCTTATTTTTTAAAAGTAATTAGGATAGAATATAAAATAATTGTAGCATCTATATGTAGTATGTAGAGGAATATCCGCCGAAATACTTTTTGCGGGAAAGTTTCAGTTTCCAAATTAGAATGTTTCTCGTTCTTTTTTTTTTTTTTTTTTTTTTGCCCCAGTCATCCATAGATACAATTAATACATGCACTGGTACTCTAAAATCCCTATAAGTCCATACCACTTATAAATTAATACGCACCAGCGCCAGAATATATGCGTGAAGTATTTCCTCCTTGGAATCTTACAACCTTTTATTTTTTCTTTTTAACTGTCACGTTTCCGCTAATTCTCCAATATTTTTGAATATTTTATGTTAATTTACAAATTTTACAGTGAAAGCTTTAATTCAAACAGTGGGGGCAAGACGTGTAAAACAACTCAATTTATCTTATCTTCCAGAATTTAATGGACAAAGCTAATTATATAAGTTAACAAATCGTCAAACTTTTAAAGAAACTTTAAAGATAGGTTTTTCAAGAAATATAAAAAAAAATACAAAAAATTGTATTAATAAATATATTTCATTAATTACAAAAATGCGCCAAGTCATTAGAAAACTTTTACAGAAAAGTAAAGTTCAAATCAATATAAAGATTATAACTCACTATTTTATGTTATGTTATAAGATGTAAAAACATACACACTATAAATGTGGGCATGAAACTATTAAATTTATAGTAACTTCAAAGGCAAATTTATACTACATGTACAACTCTACTCCATTTCACGAGCACGATCCAACTCCTGGCTTGCCTTGCTTTTCAGATGTTATAGCTTCAACCATCTACAAAAATTGTAGTAAAGAAGGAAATGAGTACGAAGTACTCAGTGAGTAACAAAACCCCTTTGATTTACCTTGTATATAAAATATTTATTTTCCAGAAAATCATTCAATACACAAAACTTTTCAATGCACAGATGTGCTCTATCACTAGTTAAACTACCACCCATAGTGCGCGTCAGAATCATATCAATTCAATCATGGCCATGTACAATTAAGTGGATTCACATTTGAATCCTGGTTGACCACTACCGGAATTCTAGACAGATTAATACAGATACAGAGCAGATACCACACTAATCGTCGCCCATCTTGGTATCATTAGATGGCTCCTAGTGTGGCAACAGAGTAGAGCATAACAGATACAGAACGGGTAGAGCAACTAGTGATTCGAAATGCAATATATCAATCTTTCTTTTCAATGCATCAGAATCCAAAATCTATATCTATTGCTTTAATCAAATACATGCTTAGCATTTCAAAATATTATCAATGTTAAAAAGGAAATCAAAGTGATAGTTACTCACCTCAAAGATTACTCAAACATTTTTTATGTAGAAAAGTATTATTAAAGCTTGGAAATTCCTCATTCAAAGCTATTCTTTAGGTTTTAATCCTTTTATATATTGTAAGGGATCTTTTTCAAAGGACAAATAGGGATTTTGGTGATCTTTTATTGGTTTTCTCTTTCCCTTGGCCATGTTGGACGAATTTTTGCGGCTTAGGAGAGAAAGGGGATGGTTTGGGGAGTTGTGAGAACATTGTAGGCCTTAGGCTTATATATATAATAGTTGGAATTGAGTTAGTTTTAATAAAATTTGAGTTCCGCCAACCAAATCGTGACACATGGCACTACATATACTGCATACTTGGCAGGAATTTATCAGAGAAGTCCCTCCCCTTTGCATTATCTTTCAATTAAGTCACCGTACTTTAGTTTGTATCAATTGAGGACCTATTCTTTCTCTGCCGTCAATTGAGTAACAATCTTTTAATTTTCTAATATAATTCAAAAATACTTGTGGCATTTCAAATGGTTCATTGTCCAAATAACGTTTACATTATCTATACATTCTCAATAACCAGATTCTAATTTCAATTCATTGTCCAAACATTAATCATATAGGTGATAATTTTGCCATCCAATGCCATTATAATTCTTGACAGTCTTGAAATCCTTCAATTGAATGGCAACTAGCCTTAAAATTTTACGGGGTGTTACATTAACTATTTTTTTATTGCAACCTTTTATTTTTTCATTTTAACTCTTTTTTTTTAAATAACATTTGTGGAGCATTTTTTAATGGAATTTCAACAGACGTGGCTGCTTTGCATCGTTTTATTTGTTTTTTTAGCATTTTTTATTTGTTGTTTCATAGTGCTTTTCAATATAATTGTATGTGTAGCTATTGTTCGATACTCCCCCACAAAAATAATAATAATAATTGGGCAGTTTTTTAAAATTATTACTTACATATACCAATACAGTCTATGGTTATTTCTTTTTTGAATTTTAGAATTTTTTGAAAGCAATGTTTTTCATCTTTTTCTTTTATTTGTTAAAAACTAAATGAAAATATCCGTATTAATTAGTTCTCGACTCAAATTGTCATCCTCACGATATAACATTTCAGTAAAATAAGTCATATTTGCTAATTTATTTATTATTGTGCTATTTATTATATATATATATATTGGTTTTCCAATAGCATGCCACTTCTGGTTTTAAAAATATACTATTATTATTTATCTAATTGGAGACATGCGTATACATTTGAAAGACCAGTTTGCATTGGTACATTGGGAAAATGAAAATGCGTTTCCGTGTTCACCAGTTCTGCCACTTCCAGTTTCCCCTTCCCTTCTCTCTCTTTATTTTCAGCTTTAAATGATGAAAAAGAACGAATAATTCTTTGCTGTCTTGGATTTTCTTGGTTGTTCATTCCATTATCTCTAATTAATTCCAAAACTTCAACTCGCTGATTACTTTGAACTCCTCAATTTATGGCTTTACAGGGTTCACGAAAAATGGAAAAATGGAAATCGTATTCCAAGTTTCAAAATCACAATCACAAATATTTACATCTTTAACAAATTTCTTGTTGCGAGAAGATGAATCGACTACTACCAATGTTTGGCAATATGGAAGATCATCATTTGAAGCAAAATCATCTTTCATTTGGTTGTATTTTTTTTTCTTTCAAAGTTCAACAAGAAGAAAATATTTCAATTTCTTATGATATTGGTTTCATTTGGCGGGATTGCAATATCAATGTTTACGGACACTTGGGTATTCTAAAAAGGTAATTTTCCACCTTTATATATGCCTACGCTACTACAAGGTGGAAATATTTACAAAAGACAAGTAAAGTTGATGTTCAAATAATTAAGTAGGAAAATTTTTAAAAACTTCCCGTATTAGTGGTGTTTGTTCATACACGCCACAAGTAGTGAGAAGTTTTGTTGAAGAACTTTGGGGATTGCTTCGAAAGGGACTTAAGTAGGTAACAAGTACAAAAACTTAAATTAATTATTCTTTAATTTTAATGTCTTCTTCTTTGTCTTTTTTTTTTTTTTTAAAGATATAAACTTTAAAATTTTTCTAATTATTTTTTAAATTACTATCACATTATTTTGTTGTGCTATCATCTCATGTCAACTCAAGCCTATACATAATATACAATCATGTTTTACAAAAAAATTGACTCAAAATATAGCTTCATAAGAGTAGAAACAATTGAAGATATGATTCCAGCACACACACTAGTGGCGGGTATGCGCATGCACGTACTGTGTTTACAATTTTCTATTTCATAGGTAGATATTTTATATTTTTATCATTTGTCACTATTGAACTACTATAGTCAAGATTCTTTGTCACTTATAAACTTGTAAGTAGCTAATTCCAGCATAGAAGGAAAAGAAGAAAAGGGGGAAAAAACATTATCCAATCTATGATTCATTGAATTACAACAGGAGCATAGATATTTTCATGGCAAGTACATAAAATATCATCACAACCCAAATTCAACACGATTGGGCATTCTATAAAATAAACAACTCCAACGAAATAATAAAAAAGGTGACTATATCTTCATGATGTACATTTCCAAAACCTATGTAAGGTCTTTCATCAATGTAAATATCAACTATCAAAAATGGTCACCGTGATTGAATATGTCGAAATAGAATGAGCATAAGCTTTACGACTGTCACACCAACTTCATGGTTTCCTGAATCTATTTCATGAACAACACAACATTGAGAGTTGCATGGGTTTGCATCCCATTTTCATGACTTCTTAATTTAAATTCCGTAACTAAATTAAGTTTAAATAAAAGAAACAGAAAGACATCGATATCCACAACAAAATTATGATTATAATTCACAAAAAAGCGAAAAAATAACTTGATCAAATAATTGGGTACTCAACTTTCCTGCATCCATCCAAGAATACTTGGAGACTTGCCAAAATATATGAAACTTTAGCTACTATTATTTTCAATTCAACTATTTTCAGATGTTCCTTGGAGCCCTCAGCCATTCTCTTTGAAACTTTGTAAGTATCATCAAATGCCTAGGGCTTACCGCCTCAATCATGTCTAGAAGGGCGTAGCTCAAATGATAACCACGACTTAGATGTCCTCAATTTCTTAGCTATTTCTCTCTTGATGAATCTAAATTCATGGAGCATGCATAAAAAGAACTTTGTTTAATCATATATATCACTCATAGTCTCGTACTAATTTGCAGAGAGCTTAGAAAATTCAAAACCACTGCATTACAAATATTTCAACATGTTAACCAAGTTCATACATCTCTTGAACAAAGAAATTCCATGTAACTCTCGCTTACGTTGTTTCACCCTATTTTAACCAAGTTTTTGACAATGAATTAACCGACAAAATACTCACATCTTCATATCCACAAATAGCAAATTTCTAATGGATCAACCAAATGTGTACTTCATTGCAATTTACCTAAGTAGATGCACATCATTTGATAAGATGACAAACTTCAAAGTTCTTAATATTAACTCACGAAGATTCCCAGCTCTTGTAAACTTGGGGAGTTCAACAGACAAAGTATTATCCATACTCGAATACTAAACAGAGATTAAGTCTGATAAAGTTTAAATGAAACTTAAAAGGACAGAAAAAATACTTCATTATAAAATAGCTACACCTAATGATAACATCCCATTTCTAACCAAAACCAAGAGAATGTACGGCGCAACATTTTTGTCTTGTTTTCAACCTTAATAATAATAACTAAGTAGGAATAAAGTGGAATATTCTATGGTGTCCTAAGGACACCATTTATGGAATCTGAAGGGGGTATGTGGCGGCCCCCTGTTAGATGTGTTGGGGGCCCTGAAGGACACCATAGACCAACACCATAGACCAACCGGGAATAAAGTAGATGTTTCACCTTTTTGGAGTATATATTTAACTTCCATTTTTCTTGGGTGAATTTTCAAAAGAACAGAATAAGACAAACTAAAAGTTATCTTCTTCAAACAACATAAAAGGGAAACAGAACGCTGAAATCATGGTTTCAATTTCTAGACCAAATCTCACAATTGGAGCCTTAAATACACTAAAGAACTTAAACAGATAAAAAAAACCGAGATCAAAAGCATCAAGTAGATTAGGAGCTTGCAGCTTGCTACATAGAGAAAACGTCAGTAGCCACAAAGGAAAGTCAACACGAGCCCTGCTTTATCTATGCATTTTTTCCGGTATGGGATCTGAGTCTTTTTCCCCACCATAAAAGTTACCTTTCACTGCATTACTAAAACACATGGCATTATCCATACAAGAGAATCTCTTCAATAGAAACAGAAAACCCATACAAGAGAATCTCTTCAAGAGAAACAGAAAAGCCATACAAGATTTTGTCATAAAAATCTATATATGGTTACACAAAAATTGAAGCAGGTACATTTAAAAATTTAAAAAAAAAAGAAAAAAGAAAGAAAAGATTATTCTTGGGTGCCCAATCCCTTAAGCCGTCCCCCTGGAATTTCTGCAACAATTACCAAAGAGTGGAGTTCCTCCTTCGCATCTTCATTGTCGTTTCTTTTGCGTGCAATGCGGACACGAACTCTTCTTGGCACGCTTCTAGTTCCACCGTTTTTACTGCTGCAGTGACTATAGGTTGCTGGCCGATCTTCGAGAGTACAGAGAGATTTAGGGTTCTGGAATCACGCAAAATCGAAATTCGATGTCGTTGCCAGAGAAGGGGTTATATCGATACACGGAGACACAAAAAAAAAAAAAAGAAAAGGCAATGAGAACGATGTCGTTTTGGTTGAAATTCAATTTCAATTGTAAGTTTTTACTGTACCACAAGCAGTGTGAGTTGTACCATTTTGGCCAAATATTAAATTTTGACTCTTTCACTCTTTTATATGTGTTAGATTAGATATTGAATGCTAGCTCCACACATACAAAAATTTAAGGACCATTGTGTAATTAATAATTACTTCACTTTGATTCATAAGAGCATCTCCAATCAGGGCCAGCCCTGTGGTTTCTAAGGCCTGGGACGGGGCTTTCTAAAATAGGCCTTTGACTTAACGACAAATAATTTCGTTTTATCACTAAACAAAGCATATATAAAATGAAAAGCACAATAATATCCTGAACATTAAATATAAAAAGAAACAAAAAAAAAAGAACATATTCTAGAAAATTACTATATTATCCCCAAATTGTATTACAATGTGCTAACATGACTTAAATACCTTTGGAGGAAAATACGCTACTCAAAGGTTCACAGTCTAATATTTCAACCATTTCTTTCACAACATTACACACATCCACAGTGCAAAACATTCTAATCTTTCTTGCAAATCAAAATGCAAAACAAGCAAAAGGAAACACATATACACCTCCACAATGTATGCAACCGATGAACCGAACTAGAAGACGACAATGCTTGTGAAGCTTGAGTGCTTGACTTTCTCCCAACCAACTGCGAATCCAAAAATGCCCTATATGTACAATTCATATTACTGAAGACATTTTTCTTCAAATACGAATTTAATTTCTAAATCATAAGTGATGAAAGGCGCATAAGCATAACTAAACTAACTACCCAATACAATGACAATCAAGCACTAGCTAATTGACAAATTGATGCATAATATATTAATATGATAAAACAAGAAACTCAACTGGAAACTATCACAAGGAAAAAGATAAAAATTGAATTCAATTCAATTCAATCCAAATTTAATCAAATAATCAGAGACTTAGAGTAAAATTAACTTGAAAAAGCTGAAGAAAAATCAAAATTAATCCAATGTCACAACTCACAAATCACAATGTGGGCCGGATGGATTTCTCCTTTCGCCAATTGGCCTTTTGCCCTTCTCAGCAGACAGCAACCAGTGCCCCAGCCCCCCAAATCTCCATGTACAACTATAGTACATATGATTATATGAACCTTTACTCCTTTAGAGCATTCAAGGCTTCAACCTTCTGCCAAGACCAAAATCCAAATGACAGTTGAGATGAGAGCAAAGTAGATTATAGATAACGGAATGATTATGAATCAAGAATGGATTCCCAATTAGGATTTAGGAGTTACTAGTTAGGAATTAGGAATTTAGTATTTAGGGTTAGGAATAGGAGGAACGAAAGCTTACCTGGGCTGAGACGAGAGGCCAGTCGGAACTACTCGCTGTCGCCAGACGAAAGCAACACTCGGCGACCGGCGGGGTTGAGTTTCAGTGTTTCACGGACGGTCACAGACACGTTACAGACCACCGTTTGCTGCCTTCTTTTCTGGGTTCTCAGTTTTGACGTTTGTATGATAATTTTTGAATTATTTCATGTTTAATTTTTTCTTTTTTCAAAACTTGGATTTGATCAAGATGGCCGATTGTTTTCGGCCTTTTTCATACGTGTTGGGCCCTTTCGTTTCTTCTTTCTGGCCCTGAATTCTCAAACCAAAAAAAAAGGGCACTTTAGATATTTAGATCTAGAATTGATAGTCACTTTATCTTTGCATATGTGAACATCAAAATAGCAAAAATACACCTAATTCTCTCAAAAATACATGTGGGTAGATCTGATAGTAAAATAAATTGCAGATTAAACAAAATAAAAAATACAAGTACTAACAGAAAAATCAATAGATTTTTCCAGATTTCTTGGGATATCACGGGTATATTTCAAACGGGATAAGAGTCCCACCGTTGTAGATGACAAACCATGTATATATATGATTAATAAGGTACACTCAAAATTGGAAATTCTGAGAAGCAACATAACCCGTTGATCCTCCAAGGCAAAAAAAGGTCTGGAGGCAGAAGTCATGAAGCTTGATACTCTATCACAACCTGAGAATTGAGGAAAGTTGAATCTCCTACTAAATGCTGCTTCTTGAACGGAGGATGACCTAACATATTTAAGAAAGCTATATGAGATGACAATTCTTCTCAATGCACAAAGGGAAATTGCTAATAAAATATTAGATGCTCAGTGGGAAAAAAATTGGGTAAAGAAAAGTTGAGCGAGATGCTGAAAGAGAAATTCGAGCCATACTTGTAAAACATTGACAACAGTGTCCTTCCTAAGACTATATTATTACCATCCCAGAGTAGTAAGGATCAAAAGCGAAAGCAGGGGCGAAGAAGATGGTGGTTATTTTGATAGTCGTTGTAATGCTGACAGCACTTGTTTTTCTTAGTCACAACGAGTTAGCTAGGTACTTGTGGGCGAATTTTGTAAGATTTGTGTGTAGTATTTAATTCTCCTTTGGGAAAATCCTCATTTGAAAGTTCTTCACATTAGTTGCATTTTTTTCCATTTTCTTTGATGAGGTACTTGAACTCAAATGGAAAAAATGGTTGTTTCTTTTTTATGTACACTTGCCATAGCTGCTAAAAAAAAGAAGAACCTGTTGAATCCCCTGAACCTCAATGCTAAGATCCTTCCGAAACCAAGTACGGTTTCATTGCTATAGTTTTATCATTCTCTGCTGCGTTTAGGAATCTTTAATTCATAGGTAACAGAATATGATACTGCTTTTGGAATAGTAATGCACTTAGAAGATTAATCCCATACAACCAAAACTGGGCGATTTGTTAATCTTGTAATGGTTGAACTTGTAAATACGTATCTGTCCTATTCATATCTGCCCCATTTTGGAATGCATATGAAGATTAATCATATACAACCCTATAGAACAAGCACAAATCTTGAAATGATTCCTAATGCATCGCTTCAAACATTTTAGCTATCAGTCGCAAATCTAGTTTTATAGGACAGGCATGAAAAATCAATAGAATCGAATGGGAATTACGTAAAGAAGTTGACTGGAACACTTGAAAGATATCTTTCACTTTAAAATGGTTTCATAACTTTAAACTTAAGTGGCAGCAACAAAATTAAGAGGCATGTTTTCAGATAGTCCTTGAAGGTTGCTACAAAGGGAAAGACAAAAACAAGTTCCTAGGTTCTACAAGAACAAAATAAAGATGAAACGAAAAGAATCTTAAAATTGGATGGCACATCTCTGATGTTGACTAGTTATTACATAAACAAATCAGCACTGTGATATATGTTATTTTGTAATGTTTGTTTGATCTTGTAAATTCATATCTGTCCCATTCTTGTAATTAAATAGTGATTAAAATTTGCTCAACCCAAGAAAAGTGCATTGTTGAATATATGAAACTACACTAGAGTGTAATTTGACAGTCATGATTGGTGACTGAAGAATGCTGGCTCTATTACTGTATTCCAGTTTAATACCTATTATTTAATTGCATCCCTGACACATATGTGATTTGCAACTAATGATGAAGATTGGCAATAGTTACTTGAACCTAAAAAAACAAGAGCAGTGATAGGGGTGATGAAATATTACAATAGGACGTGGGATGCATCAAATCAGCACATCAAATCAACATATTAAAATATTCAGTATCGTAAATTGGTAGCAATCATTTATATCAAATCAACGCATCAAAATATTCAGTATCGTAGCCATGTGCCGTATAACTTTATATGTATTACTTACAGGATATTACGTATCAAAATATTCAGTATCATAACTATGTGTCATAGAACTTTTGATAATGTATTACTTACAAATTATCATGATTTATTTGGGAAATCAATACATGTAAATTAATTGCGGTCATTGATATCAAAATATTTAGTATTGCAATCACGTGTCGTACAACTTATTTTTTATTTTTTTATTTTTTTGGCAATCATGTATCATACATCTTTTGATAATGCATCTAAATTTGGGGAGAGGGGGAATAACTACAATGACATCTAAATTCTAAATAAGCCATAGTAACATTTTTTTAAATTAGTGGTCAACCATACAACTTTTAGCGGTCATATTAATATTTTTAATTAGTTAATAAATTGTTATTAATTATATATGTTATATATTATTAATTATATATATTAGAAAAATATATTATAATGATAGGGAAATTGAAAAAAAAAACAATTTTCCAGTAAAAAAGGATAATAAGTAAATTTAAAATTCAATCACTAAAAATCCTTGAGAATCAGATTGAAATCTATTAAATTCAAATAACTTTTGATCACGTGTCAAAATTTTGTTTCAGAGGGGGTGGAATTACAATGACAACTAAATTCTAAATAAACCATATTAACCTTTTTTAATTAGTGGTTAACTGTACAATTTTTAGTGGTCATATTAACTTTTTTTAATTAGTTAATAAAATGTTATTAATTATTATTAACTAAAAACTTAAATAAACTAATTAAATACCTTCTAGCTACTTATGGTATATATTAAAAAAATATATTACAATAATAGGGAAATAAAAAAATGGATAATGAGTAAATTTAAAATTCAATCACTACAAATAAATCTATGAGAATCAGATCAAAATCTATTAGATTACATTCATATTACTTAAAATATAAATAAAAGATTACGTTAACATATTATAAAATAATTAATAAATCTAATAATAAATATCTAACACCTAAAAATCTAGGGTGTAAATCTGATAATAAACAGTGTAAAAATGCAAAAAAAATTTGTATGCAAATGTGAAACATGATCTCAAAAAATGGTGTGAGATGTAATTTCCTAAAAAAAAAAGGTTTTTCTTTTTCTTTTTTTTTTTTTTGGAGGGGTAGGCCGTCTTGGGCTTGAGGAAAAGGCCTCGCTCGCTTCATAATTGGACTGGCCCTATCTCTAATGCATGGTTTTCGATGTTGGGTAATGAGGTGGAGGGGAGGAGAT
This sequence comes from Nyctanthes arbor-tristis, assembly GCA_963692815.1. Taxonomy (NCBI): domain Eukaryota; kingdom Viridiplantae; phylum Streptophyta; class Magnoliopsida; order Lamiales; family Oleaceae; genus Nyctanthes; species Nyctanthes arbor-tristis. The sequence continues at coordinate 6,472 of CAVNYN010240954.1, read as the reverse complement.
GATCAAATGTCGGTGGAAAGAGATATAGGTAAAAAAGAGAAGGAAAAAAGAAAAAGAGGAGAGAGATATATAGGAATTCAAAAATAATGATAAAATAATAGTAGAGAAGTCTTAGATAAAGGTCTATTTCTAGACCTTAAATGGGATACGAGTCAGGAAAAGTGAAAAAAAAAAGTTGTGTAAATGAAAGATTAGTGATTAAAAAAAAGCAAATTAAAAGAAAATTAAAAAAATGAGGCCCACGAATTTTTTTGGGTCTTTCTCTTTTTTTGGAGATGCTCTAAGCATGTGTGTCTTTGGTGAAATCCCTTATGTAGGATCATGGAAAGTCAATTATGGATGGGGTTAATCTCACAAAAAGGTTCCCAACTTTTAAGTTAAGAATAAGTTTCGTCCCCAACTTTTTTTTCGCTCTTCTGGGTTCCCAACCTTTCATGAATACGCACGATATGTTCCTTTTGACACTTTTCCCTCTACTTTTTATAGAAAATGACGGTTATAACCTTCTAACTTTTTAGTTTTATAAACAAAATATTTAAAAATATTAAAAATAATAAAACAAAAAAAGAAAACATTAAAAAGTTAAAAGGGTATAACAGTTATTTTTTATAAAAAGTTGAGGAAATAGTGTCAAAATGAAAGGGAATAGTGTCAAAATGACCTATTGTGAGCATTTATAAAAGGTCGGGGACTCAGGAGAGTGAAAAAATTGGTGATGAAACTGATTCTTAACTCAAAGGTTGGAGATCTTTTGTGAAATTAACCTTTATATATTTGAGTTGTAAGGCCGTACAGGCAAATATACAAGGACACCCCTTTTTGTTTCCTTTCATATTATTATTATTATTATTATTATTATTATTATTATTATTATTATTATTATTATTATAGGACACCCCTTTTTTGTTTCCTTTCATATTATTATTATTATTATTATTATTATTATTATTATAGGACACCCCTTTTTTGTTTCCTTTCATATTATTATTATTATTATTATTTTCTTTATATTTTCAAGTTATTAGAGGATATACAAATTTTTTTTAACACTTTAGATGAAAACACTCTAGTACTCTAAGAGTAGAAGTGCTGTTATACTACCTTTCGTCCCATATACATGTACAGACCAAACCAAGCCATCTCCAACAATGTGCACATTTTGGGCACCTATGTAGTGCACCATAGCAGCATAAATAGCGTGAAAAAAAACATATATACTTGCAAATCTCTCCATCTAATTCTCAAAATGACAAGATCTAATGCTTTGTTAAAGTGTATTTTTCAAGTTATAATAACATCCTAATTGCTAATGACTCGTTATCTTGGCAAAATGTGGCATTCTTGTTTATATATACTAGTTGAGAATCGTGCTTTGTACGATATTTAGTATAATTTTGAGGACGATTTTGTTAAAATAGCACTTATAATTTTGAGGCTGATTTTGTTAAAATATGACATTTATTTTAATTATGTTATTGTGAAGAAAATGGTTTGCCAATATCTAATAAATTTTAAGAATTATCAGAATGAATACTTAAAATTTTTTTATGTCATTATTATATATAAATATGCATTACATTTTGGTTGACCAAATGACAAAGGAAATAAATTTTGGTCAACCTACTTTTAATGGTGTCAAGAGGAAATTACACCTTTTACCCTTTTTAAATTCATTGCTGATTTGTTAAATTTCGAAAGCCTATTTATTTATAGTTCTCTAATACTAGTGGCTAAGTTGTAGTGAAACTTTCTTTTATTTGACTTGTACCCCATAGTAAAATATACTGCCCTAGCCAAAAATTATCTTATTATTATTAAATTAAAAGATTAAAATATTATTTTAATAAATAACTCTTTGAAAATTATACAAAATTTCTAAATGGATATAATTTTTTTTATAGGAACTCAGTGTGCACATGCACGATTATAATTTGGACAAATTTATTTGAAAATTTAGATACTAATTATTTAATCATAAACAAAAGAAGCAAATTAATAACTGATATATACATCTTACTTGAAATTTAATTGAGTTTAATTGACAGAAGATATAAAAAACAAAAAGCTAACTTTATCAAAAATAACATGTATAATAATATGCCCACATGTAGTTAAAATAAAATTTTCTGTCATATGCATTTATGCAAATGATATGGCACAATTTGCTGGCGCATTGTGCATGTAATGGTTAGTTCTACCTTTAAATTAGACTAGAAAAATAGATTAATATTTATTTTTATGGATAGGTCTCAGGTGTTAGGTCCACATATATTTGCCAACGTTAACTGTTTGCGCTTCGTGGCATGCACTAAAACAAGACTCAATACGCATATAATATTTTACTTTAAAACTGTCTAAAGTTTTCGTTAAGCAAAATTAAGATAAATGAACGACCAACAAGAGCAGAGATCCGCTTAAAGTTGTTCGCGGTGGTATCACAATATATTACTTGAAAATATTTTAAATATCAAATGTTTGGTGGCATTATGATATTAGAAACTTGAAATGGGGTTTTTTTTTTTTTTTTTGGCAATGGGTAATATTAGTTGCTGATATGATTTTAAGGAAAGTGCAATAAATGTGCTAATATTATGCCATATTACTCTCTTGTGCCATTACGGCATGTTTGAACATCCTAGGTGTAGCCCAAAATATTTTTTAAGTTGGTTATTTTTATTAATTTTTTGATGTGTAATTTATTACTTAAAATGCCTCCATAAGATGGTGAATCATAAGAGTTGTCCAATTTTAAAATTCATATGCTCATTTGAACCTTCAGATCGAATTGCTCGTCTGAGTATTGCGGGTTCTGATACCATTTGGGTAGCAGTAGTAATAATAATAATAGTAATAATAATAATAATAAGATATTGAACTTGTGAAAACTAAAATATAATTATCCTGCATGTTAAATCAAGAAATTAATATTATCAGGACATTAATAAATAGAAAATTCATATATAATATAATAAAACTATACTATATTTCTTCAAAAAAATTATATTATATATAATTAATAAAATGATAGAGTAGGTAAGTAAAAATAGAAAATTCAAATATTGAAGTCAGTCATCCATAATGCAATTTTCTAGTAAGAATACAAATTTTCTAAAGAACCAATGACTCAACTGGAAATTTGACGTCGTCTCTGGAAGTAGATGTAGAAAATGACACAACTGAAACTTCTTCAATCTAGAAAAATGCATGCTGTTGAGCATTTGAAAGAGTCGTTTGCCTTGAATTTTCAAGTGTCCATATTTCAACCTTATGACTTGTATGATTTCCCTTCTCTAAAATGTATGGACCGTTAAAGCTTAACACAACAAAGTCTTGTTGAAATTTCACGCAATTAATAACTTCTCCATAGACGTTTAGTCTTTAGACGATTTCCAGAATTCCTCAATATATAAGCAATACAACTATAGGTATCTCATATCTCAATGGCAATTTGCAAATTAAGTTGAAGATATATACACTTAGCGGTACAAAGAAGTGAATATCAAGATTCGGAGATGGATAAATTTGTGAGCATCATTGTTTTGGGAGCAGTTTTTGTAGCTATGATGCAATACATAGGCGCCCAAACTGTGCACGTCGTCGGAGATGAGTTGGGTTGGACCATACCACCTAACACCTCAGTCTATGCAAATTGGGCTTCAGGCAAGACTTTCAGGGTTGGTGACACTCTAGGTATGCATTTTATATCTGAAGATGCTACTGGGAAAAAAAAACTACTTGCACATAACATATATGACATAATTAATTCATGGTTTATTTATATGATGATGTGATAGATGAAGTGAGGATTCATACCAATTTACCGCACAAATATTTATTTCAACCACGATCTATAAATATAAAGGTTGATACAATGTTTAACATAATATATACTTCTAAGAATTGTGTTTTCTTGATGGCCTTCACATCACTCTTTTTTTTTAAAGCACAATTACAAATCTGCATCATAGCAGCACAAATGCGCATAGATATTTATCCTACTGAAACACAGCTCCAAGAAAATCAACCATACAAATCCACATATAGTAGGAATACACACTATAATAAAATATAAAAAATACCCCATATAAGGGAATCAAACTTGAGACCTCTACGTCCCAGTACCTCAGCCTTCACATCACTTTTAAATTAATAATAATATCACATCTAACATTTCACTAGATATTCATCCATTTGTCATTTATTATGTGTCTCATTATCTTCAAGTAGCCTCATATGCTATTAATTTTTTTCCTGTAGTGTTTAACTTCGTGACCAACCAACATGATGTTGTACGACTACCAAAATCCTCCTACGACACATGTAGCGATGACGATGAGATTGGCGAAACCATCAGGACCGGACCAACAAATGTAACTCTCGACTCTACAGGTGAACGCTACTACATTTGCACCATCTCTAGCCACTGCCAGAATGGCCAGAAGCTTGCCATTACAGTGTCGGACACGTCAGGGGCAAACCCTCCCTCCCCAAGCACCCCGAGCACCCCAACCACTCCTACAACTCGTCCGACACCTGATTCTTCCTCAACATTTGTGTTTGCAAGTTTCTTACAAGTTTTACTGTCTATTGCGGTAGCCTTGGTATTTAATTAAGAAGAGATAATAGGTAGAATGAGTAATATATATTGCAAGTTATTGCAAGTTTTACTGATTTCTTACAAGTTATTGCAAGTTTCTTACAAGTTTTACTCGTACACGGTTGTAAGACCTAGAAGTAAGTAATTACTAAATTCTTCTCTATTCAGTTCAACTTAGTCTGTTTCTATTTTATAATAATAAGTAATATATAAGACTAGCATGTGCTAAAACTCCAAATCCTTTTGTCAAAAAAATGTAAAATCAGTTAATCAAAATACAACTTAATGGAAACAACATTTGTTGTCTTAATATTAAATCAGAGCTTGTTTTGTGAGAGATCAATAAACTATTTTTTATTATTCAAAGATATATCTTCTATTATTAGAAACCAGCAACCAATGAAATTATAATTATTATAGTGATAATAATACTAGTAAATATACAATTTGATAACAAATTAATTATGTTTTTAATTCTTTCATGGTTGGAATTTTGATGTAATTGTTAGATACTCACGTTTCGCACGAGAGTCCAGGATTCGAACCATACCCTTCCTCTAATTTCCGTCTCCTCCCCTATATCCTACTTGTATAAATAATTAATCCGCGGGGGGAGAGAAAAGGTTTTTCTTTCTTTCTTTTTTAGTTGTACTATTTGAACAAAGAAAATACAAAGAGTTTAACTAACCAGTACATGAAAAAAAATCCTTCTTGTTCATCACATCACATCACATCACGTTTTAATTATCAATGGTAATCACATGAGTCATATGTCTATTTTCTTAAACATTTTTTTCTTTTTTTGGTCCAAATAGAATGATCTTTTTTCCCCTTCTCTATCTAGAGCTTTTGTAGTCCAAATAATTATTTAGTAATGAAATAAGTAATTCTAGTTGTAAGAAAATTGCAGGAAAGGTATTACTAGGAAAAGGAGTGTCAACAGAGTTGGTCAACTCGAACTCCTTATTGATATTAAAGGCTTAAATTGAGCCAACTCACGCCTCAAGTCCAGATGAGCTCAAGCCCCCGCTGGCCCCAAAAAAGGGTTTTCTTTTTGAGGTTTGAGATAATCTGAAAAATACAAAAGTTTTTTACACACTTTTTAGAATTAAGGTACATGATGCTTTTTTTAAAAAATCAGGTGTTTTAACTATTTTTATACACAACAATCACAATTCACCAAAACACTGAGTTACATCAAAACTAAATCGTCAAAATACTAAGTCACATCAAAACAACTCGTCAAAACACCGAATCACATCAAAACAACTCGCTAAAACACCGAGTCACAATAAAAAAACTCACCAAAACACACAGTCAAATCAAACACAACTCCAAAACACCACGATTACAAAAAAACAACTCATCAAAACACAGTTAAATCAAATACAACTCTAAAATATTGAGTCACAACAAAAACAACTAGTCAAAACACGAGTCACAACAAAAACAACTTGTCAAAACACCGAGTCAAATCAAAACACTGATATCACAGAAAAAATAATTAGCTAAAACACCGAGTCACAACAAAAATAACTTATAAAACACTGAGTCAAATCAAACACAACTCCAAAACACTAACTAACAACAAAAGCAACTCCCCAAAACACTGAGTCACAATAAAAACAACTCACCAAAACACCGAGTCACAATAACACAATAACTCACCGGAACATCTAGTCACAACAACTCGACGAAACTAATAAGTCACAAACAATTCACTGGAACAATAGAATTGCAATAATACAACAACCACGACTCACTGAAAATTCAACATAAAAACTGAAATTAAGAGTAAAATATGCTCTAATTGAGAAAAATCCGTTAATAACATTTTCCATCTTTCAATCACAAAGCTGATTTACATATATAGAA